>JAVCKT010009285.1:22022-32712 GCA_032273925.1 Rhynchotus rufescens | reverse complement strand
AATTCTAGACTGACTTTAAAGTTTTTTTTCCCCTGGAAAAAAAAAAAAAAGCTAAGGTACATTGGATTAGGATAATTTATATTTTCAACTTTTTCTTCTCTTCCTGAGGTAGGAAGTAATCTCGTGTGTGTATACTGACATGCATCACTGCTTCTTTTGTTTTGCTCTTTACAGTCTTTTTGCATAAATGAAGAAGAAAAACGCTCAGGGCCAAATAAATAAAGATGCTAACAGGTGTTCTTCTTTGTGCAATGTGTTGCTCAGTGTTTTTACACTTAGCCAGCTATACACATGGTAGGATTTTTTCTTTTTCAAAACTAAACCTAATTAGTTCACTTATTCTTTTTGCAGCAGGCGTTTGAAGAAATATCTAATGAACGTGTGATCAGCTCCTGTACTATAAATACAAATGCAAGGTCACAAGCAGAACAGCTTCTGCCTGTGAATTTCCCCTGATTTAAATTGTGGCTCCTAGCCCAATGATCACACTGCTCCTTTACGCTTCCTTTTGGACAGCAAAAACCTGAGCAGGAACCAAACAAAACAGCAGCAGCCGTTCAGATCTAGGCACCTTGGGGGTGAAGTGTCAATCTTGCAACTCAAACAAATAAAATGCAAGTGGAATAAAACAAACTCCTTTCTTCTGCTGTGTCCAGCAAAAAACTCTTTATGAAGAAAAAAATGTTCTCCAGAAAAAGGTGGCTGATTCTTCTAGTTTCAGAGTATATGGAAAACCACAATGCTCTACCCTTTCGTCATCTAATTATGAGAAATAAAGGCTTCCCTCATTTTCCAGTTTTCTATTTGCATTTATAATAGCATGTTGCCATGGCAAAACCTTATACTCCTTCACTTTGATGAAAACATATTCTTATAGGAATATAGGGATGGAAAAAAAAAATCAGTGTCCAGTTATTTTCCTGGAAAGTTGTGCTGGAAAGCAAGCGGGGCCGGTGGCTGCGAGGGTGACACGGATGCTCCCAGTGCTGCTGGCAGAGCAACTCCGTTGCGGCGCGCGCGGAGGTGGCGGATCCTCGCCGGGTGCACAAAAGAGGGCCGGGGATGTCAAATGGAATCAAGCTGCAAAAAGCTGGAGGAGTCGCCTATTGTCTCCAGCTCGTGCGATTAAATGCGGGATTAAGGAGGAAACAGCCCCCCGGCTCATTGGACCCATTCAAGAGGAGCTTGTTCCCAAATTTTTTGACAGAGGTGGCTTCTATTCAGCGCCCCAGCTGATATCACCCGCAGCACAAAGAGACTTTAGGGGGTTAATTAAAACCAGGTAATGGAAAGAATCAAGTACTGACACTTCACAAATGCCACCATGGATCCAAAGCAAGAGAAAAGACATATGGTAGGAAGAGCAACCTCCCTGCTGCCACCGGCTCTCTTATATTCAGGCAGTGATTGACACTTGCTTATTTTTCGGGGGGAACTGAACACTAGGAGTTAGTTCCCTTTCTTCTGCTGTGAAACGTGAGCAGGATCGGATCCCAATCAGCATCTCAAAGAGCCCCAGCCCATACAAGCCTCACAGTGTCGCAGATGGTCCCCTGAAACGGGCCCGCACGTGTCGGCTGGGGAACCTGCCTCTACCTCTCCTGCAGTTGTCTTCGATTTCTGAAGTGCTACGGCCAGCGTTTCTGCCCTGTCACTTTGGCATGAAAGTGTATGCATCACGCATTAAAACTCTTGATGTCCCAGGTCTATGGCCTCTGCCACTTTTGCAGGAGGAAGGTTTCTGAAAACACTTCTAGGAGCACCCTGGGGACGAGTTTGTCCATCCAAGTCAGAGTGACCCTTTGAGGCAAGCTGACCGCTGAGGAGGATCAACACTTCAGCACTCCCAAATGAGAAAAAGCAATGATCTTCTTCTAGAACTGCCCAAAACATTGCAGTAGAAAGAAAAAAATGCACATTTCTAACATGCATTAAATGACATAAATTGATGCCTAGTCTGCCCGGTTTTTATTATAATGCTTAAATATTTAGGCATTCATTTTAGGGAGTTCACCTCCATTTTATTCCCTAAATCTCAATTACCTAAACATGGAACACGACTCTTCTATTTAGGCCAAAAGAAAAGGTTTGGGTTTGAAGTTTGCTATTTTTTTCCTTCGAACTTTAAAAAAAATGTTTTTGAAACTTCCTCTTTTGATCCTCTGCAGGAAACTCATCCCTAACTAGCATTTATTTAAGTCCCAAACTTTTCTGATAAGGCCACTAATTACAGAGCGAACTCTTCTGGTAATTTAGCTGCTGAACAAAATTGAATTCAGCTATGGGCTCAACCCCTAAAGCCAGCCATGCTGTGCTATCTAGGCATGAGTATTGCTGCTTGGAAAGAGAGGCTGTTCTGGAGACACTGAAAGACAGACAATTTGCTGTAAATCAAGCAAGGCCATTAGCGTGCAGTACAACAGCTACTTCAAGGCAGTTTGTTTGCAAGTGGGCTGTAACTCACTTGCTGTAACTCAGCAAAACAAATGCCTCTTCTCCGAGTAGTAAGCTTCCTTGCTTCTGCTGTGGGCAGCCTGTTAGCATCTTTATTTACTTGGCCCTGAGCACTTTTTTTACACTTATGCAATCTGTTCAATCCGTTCAGGCTGAATATCTGTCATGCAGCAAGCTGAAGTGCCAGTGTGCCCACAGCAAAGGGGTAGCCCAGCTGGGCAAGTCTGTCATTTACAGATTTGCCAGTGCAGTTTTCTATGCAGCAACTTGTATTTCTGCTGCACCTTTATCTGGTGGTCAAGACATTTTGGGACCACAGGGGCAACATAGGCTTCCTTGAAAGAAACTAGATTTAGGCCAGGATACAGGTAGCACTCACTGTTCTGACTGTAGTACTTGAGCCACTGCTGAAGGGATACATAGAGGATAACCCTCTCTGTGATTAACCCTAATGTTACAAGATCCTAAGTGCTTTCTGACAGCAAAATTCTCTGCAGCCTGCCTGGAGATATAAACTATCATATCTCCGTGGACTCCAGGCTTTGTACAATCCCAGAATCTCAGAATGGCTGAGGTTGGAAGGAATCTCTAAGGATCATCTAGTGCAACCCCTCTGCTCAAGCAGGTCTTTCCAGGGAGTGCAGTGGTACCACCGGTGACTTTGGGGGATTGGGATGCACAAAGCGCACACACCTGTGCCACTGTATGGTATACCCAGTACTAGCAAGTCATAGCTTTCCTGAACCTTCAGGATGGGTATAACAGCATTTCCTCACTTCATAAGTGTGTTGTAAGGACAAATGAGTTCCTCGACTAAGAACCATGCAAAATACTAGGGCTGTAGGGAGTGCTGGAGAAGAGGAGAGAGAGGTATATGATTTTTAAAGATGGATAACCTTCTCTCCACTTAAAAATTTTATATGTGCTTCATTTCTTAAATTGTAATTAGATTTTAATTAAATTTTAAGTTGTAACAAGTATTGACCTGTCCTTTGCAAAATAGTAGTGAGGAAATGTTACTCAGAAACCTATGATAAAACCTGCCTGTTGCTGAAACACTCACCAAGCAGAACTGAAGCGCCTTACAAATCTGAATGGCAAACACCATAGCCCATTCCCAGGACCTTCTTAAACCTAAAATCCCTCCCACTGGTCACCCTCATTCCTCTTTCAAAAAAAGACTGTATTTTAGTGATGGAAACACTGCAGTTCTCCTACTTGTCTTTTCTTCCACCCATCCTTTCTCCATTCTTTCCAGAAAAGCACGAGGGAAAGAGGTCCTTCAAAGCCAAAAGGAGGGAAAAGGGACCAGTGGTAAACAAGCAGGGACAAAGAAATCTCATTCATCTCTCATGTTGTCCCCCAGTCTGTCCATGCCACAGAGCGAGGTAATTTACAGTGAATCTGCACACAAGAAGGCCAAGTATTTCAATCATCATCATCTACTACCTCTTACCGCCTGCCTTGTGCTCCACACAGAGCAGAGCAGAGGCTGATTTCTGCCGTGCATCAGCCTGCCAGGGAGAGACTGATGTGGGATCACTCTCTGCACACAGAGTTGTTTATTCCCAGGTGTTTCAGCCTGGCATATCCTGCATGGCCAGTTGGTCAGAGGCACTGTGCGAGTGAGATACGTGCCGCTGGTGCACCCACTCCACCAGTGTCACCAGGAGGTTGATACCACGGAGCTGCAGCAAGTACCTCACCTATGATTCCTACTCTGGTTTCCCTGCAGAGTTAACAGGAATGGAACACAAGATGGTGAGGAAACTCAAAAAATAGTTATATAGAAATAGCTGCATATGGGCAGTGCCTTTATATTGTTTTAAAGCGGCTGCCAGCTCCTGCCTGCAGCACGTTGTCACTGTGGGCTTGTACAGCCTGCTTAAGGGTAGGGGTAAAAGGAAAACTAAGAGACGTTCTCACCTATAAATACAGTGTGCTGTGCTGGGAGGGAGACCCGAGGGCTGGCCTGGAGCACCGACTCAGGCGCTCGGGCACTGGCTGAGACACTTCTTTTTGTGGCTTTTGCCAGCAGGTTATCAGAGACAAGGAGGTAGCCCTTGCACGCTTGCAGTGCGTGTCAAATCAAGCACTTTGAAGTTGTCCCCTTAAAGAGGATTAGTCATGGTCCAGCAGAGAGGGTGTAAAGACTCACTAAATGAAACAGAGTTCATATGGTTCCGTGCATCTGTTAACAGAAACATTTCCCCTTTGGAAAATGGGCACCTCACACATTGTTTCCCTCTGCATCCGTCCTTTCCAGCCCTTGGACCTTGGGCTGTAGGAGAGATGTTTCATCACTACCTCTGTGGCAGGGAGACCTGCTGCCCAGAGGGCAAAAGGCCCCATTGCTTCCCAACACCTCAGAAGGTGCAACAAAACTGGGAACATGGCCCTGTCAAGGAAAAAAGATTCAGGGAGAGCAGGACTAACCAGGCAAAGATGCTCAAAACAGATGTGGGAAGGTGTCCAATTCAGACAAGAAGCCCTGAGGGGCGGGAGTCAAGGAGGCAAGAGAGGGAGCTGGTGGCAGCTGGGGTGGGAGCGAAGACGCTGGTGAGTCTTGACAAGGTGCTGAGCAAAGAGACCCCACGAAGCTTGAGGACGGATGCCCACTCAGTGAGGCAGGGACTGCAGTGACAATACCAAGAGCAGGGCATCTGTGATACCAAAATGGAACTTTCATTTCCATACTGACAGGATGTTTTCATGTCTATATTGCTTCAGTGAGTTTTACATTATTTCTATGGTAGCACAAAGGCCATGTTCAATGCATTGCATGTCCTTTCATGTTCCAATAAGGTCTGAGTTCATTTCATGATAGGATTCAATTGGCAAAATGTATGGTTTCTCAATTAAAATACTGAAGTGCAGCTTCTACTAAACTGCCTGGAGTTTATCTTCTCTCTGTGTCTACTGGCTTGTTCTAAAGGCAGAAAGCCAAGCATGCACCCACAATTTGTATTTAGACTCCTAGCACAAGGCTGCATTATAATACAGTTTTTGATAGTGTGTTCACTTGCTGATCTTTTTCATGGATTTCATGAATGCTGCCGTTAGACATTCCTCATTTTCCGAGCTGGGGCTTGATTTACACAAATCACCAATATCCATCATTGCAGCAAGTGAGAGAAAGATGTGCTTCGAACCAAAATATAAAGGTGACATCCTCTGAGCAATAGCACACAAGTGCCTAGAACTGGTCCATCTGTTCCAGACGAGCAAAGGAGCTCGGCACAGCCCAGGCTCTAGCCCTACAGGACTAGTTAGCAGTGACTCCCCCGTCAGGCCACATGTCACCAAGGCTGACTGTGTGGCCCTGGTTGGGATGTTCCCCTCTTGCCTGGCAGCAGGAACCCAGCACCAGTCTCTCGAGCAGTCTGGTCCCTATGCCTGTGGTGTGGTTTATGCCCAGTCTACCTACACTCTTCTCGTTTAACACAGAGCTGTCTGTCTTTACAAAACCAGCACAAGGTAGTAGGATATCAGAAGAGTCATCATTTGTCCAGAACTTTTCATACACCTGTAAAAATCAGATTGGAGTTAAACATTTGCTGACAAATGCTAGGAAATCTCAAGGACCTTCTAGCCCAGATCCACTAGCAAGTCTGTAGGAGTAAACCTGCGTTATACCAGAGACTGGATGCCATTGCTCAAGACCTACTTTATATATATATTACTCAAAAAACAACAGCCTAATTTACAAAACTCAGTGATTTACAAAACTCTGATTTTATGTCTAATAAAGCAAACATCACATTCTTTGCAAAGGCCATGAACAGGCTCAACGCTTTCCCAGAAGCATCAATTTTATATGTTACCTCTGGACCAATGTTTGCCCAGATGAGCACGATAGTTGTTCAATATTCTAATTCTACACAAGAAAAGAAATAGTTGCTCATGTGAAAATAGATTTCTGTTGCTGGCATACAGGTCGATGACATATTTCTGTTAAGTTTTGTAATTACTTTTAGCATAACCATATTGTGCTGAATGTCTCTACAAGATTTCGTATGTCCCAAGCAGCAGACAACTGAGAGGACTTGCATTTTGGAATAGAAGGGGCATGCCTTGAAAGCCTGGGCCCAACCCAAACTGATTGTCCCTATGTCTTCAGCAGTCAACCCATTCATAGGTTGCCTGAATGCCTGTACACATTGCCTACTACACTGTTCCCAAAAGTCTTAGTAACTTTGTGAACAGCTTTTGAAGAAATATCTTCTTCTGTATGTAAATACTTTCAACAGAAAGTGAAATTCTGTGATATAAGTTGATATAGTTAATAGGTCTCAATCATAATCTTGAAGAGAAGGCAGGATATTCAGATACTACAAAGACCACAGGTACTTCTGGTCTGGTCTGATTTTATGTTTGTTCCCTGCTCATATATTCTTCCTAGCTCTGACATGCACTGCTCCTTCCTAGTCTGGAGAGAAAGAACAAATTCCCATCCAGATCTGCAGATTAGCTTGCAACGTAACTGGACTTTCAGGGTCCGCGGGCACACTCACAGCCAGGTGTTTGAAGCTGATGCTCTCGGGGGCTTGCTCCTAAAGTCCCCTTTCACTCAAGTGGAGATGTTGTTCAGCCTTAGCAGCTGCTTATGGGGTAGACCTTTCATAGGATTAAACTTCTGCTTTGTCACTAGTTGGAAGCATCCCCAAAATACACCTAAATCCAAGTCTCAGCCCTTTTCATAGAAAATATGACTTAAAACTAAGTCGTAAGTTACGGCAGTAAAACAGAGAGATAAATAACGTTAATGCTTAAAGCATTTTTTGTACTTTACAGCTGTTGGGGGATGAACAGGGCTAGGTACTGCTGGAACAGAAAAGGAGGAGTAGAAAAACTGGGCTTGCAAAGTGGCTCTGCTCTGGAGCCAAAGATGTCTCTGGGGATGCTGGTGGGAAGGCCACGGTCATTCTGGTTGCACTAATGACAGAAATCTTTGCCCAGTGGTGCTAAGGTGTGGAAGTAACAGCCAGGTAGAAATGCAGAGAGGCCAGCAAATTGAGCAAATTGCTCAGATGATCTGCAAGTAAAAATACCTATTTTCTTTTTTTTCTTTTTTTCTTTTTTTGCAGCAAGGCTAACAAGGCTGTTTCATCACTTAAAGAAGGTCCTGAGAATTATTCATGGGACTTTGAACTGTTTAAATGCTCAGCAAAGAAATTGAAAATAGTCAAAACCTTTCCAAACCACCTATTCCAAGAAGAACAAAAATGCAAAAGACTTTTCAGTCTTCTATTTGTTACGAGCAGTTTGCGAGCTATACAGTGATGCCTGCAGAAGAGTCAATCCTGTATTTTTATTACACAAGTTATGATAGGAAGGAATAGTTGCTAATGACATTTGACGTTTCCATTATGATCCCCCTTTTCTGGTTCAGCAGCTTTTCCAGTAGCTTTTCTAGGGGGGGTAAGTCTCTCAGCCGGAAGATACACTTTTGTAAAACTTAAAAAAATCTACACACAATGTTTTGAATTATGCAGAGGAGAGGAAAAGTTTTCCTACAAGTTTCAAAGGTGACATTGCTTGCAAAATCACAGTTACGGTCAGCCTGGCTTATTTTTATTTCCCTTACCCGTGAAGCATACAAGACCAAGGAAAAATACTTAGAAAGTTCCAGAAAATACTTAGAAAGTTCCAGAAAATTTAATCAAGAAATTGAAAAATATGCGCAGCTCACAGTGGTTTATATCTGCTGACAGTTAACCCCAAAATTCCCATAAGAGTTTAATGACTGAAAGACATACCAAAAACATGGTATGAAAGCAGTTTATTATCTTTTTCTCCCTAGGCTTGTTTCTCTTGATCAATAAATGAGGTGAAATCAATAAATAAGGGAAGGAGGTGAAAATATCACTATTAGTGATATGACTGCAAAATCAAGCTACAAAGTGTGGACTATCAAATGATAAGGGATTTTCATATTAGAGTAAGTTGTGTTTAAGATTTTTAGAATTGTGTTGAGTTTAAAACTCCCCCTTGCTATTGCTTCCAGGCTATTGCTTCCAGACTATGTGAATTTGCTGCAGACAATTTTCTGTGGTCAAAGCGGAATATTATGGTGTTATCTCATAGAATAGGCCTGGTAGTATCAGTCAATTGTAACCTCTGAATAGCAAATGTTAGCTCAAATATACCTTATTCTGCTCATCTTTGTTACGTTGCATTTCAATGGATCACTGATAGTTCCCTTCGGGAAGGTTTCCTGGGACAATCAAAGCAATTTTTCCATGTGGCCATTTCTATAGTGTTTAGATACAAGGGAAAAAAAAAATGCCTTTCCTTATACTGACCAGAACAGTGTCACTAATCTACAGGCTGGAAACAGCTCTCAATTAGCAGCTGCCCGTTTACCAGGCTAGCTACATGAGAAGTTAATTAAATTTAATGGATGCCATTTTCGATTTGAAATTACCTTTTATTTAAAGCTTCAGGAGGAAGCAATTAATTGTAGTATAGGCCAGAACTTCAAAAAAGGAAGTGAAAATCACATAGGAAAATATCCACTCAGATGTGTGAAACCAACATAAATCTGTGTTTTACCTTACAGAAAGAAAACATTTGCTTAACACTTAAGCATTCTTATTCCTATTTTTTTCCTATGGGGATCCCATAGAGAAAAGTTTCTAACACAGATAAATCCCTGGCTGCTTGATATGTGCTGATTTTTACAAGAAAGCTGAAGAGAGAACAATCAGAAGATTTCCATTAGCTTTTCTTTTATAATGAAAAAAAAAATGGTACAAACTCAATAAGTTCAGGTAGAGCTGGCTAAATAGCAGTTTACTTCTTGTCAACAAGAGCAAAAAATGGAATGTTGAGAAATACAAATATCTGATTAGGACACCACAATTTGTTTCAAAAATCATAAAATGTTTTTCTTTCAGGATGAAGGTTTTTAAAATTCTTTTTATATACATCACACTTTAAACTTGACATGAAGTGTCATTTTCAATGGAAAAGCTTAATCCTTTAATCTTGCAAAGATTAAGGCATTTTTTTACTCAACCCCCCTTTTTGTCACTTTTTAAGCCAATTCCAGTCTAGAATAATTTTTGTTTCAAGAACATGATTTTTTTTTCTCATGGAAAGGGGTCTTGTCAAAAGAATTCCTCCTTTGAATGAATGTTCTCGTGCACTCCCTGAGTTTGACTTGTTTTCTGTAAGTCCTTGACGAGCAATCTGACACAGTGGGTCTGTGACTGCAGCTCCAGGATAGTAATGCTAAAAAAAA
Source organism: Rhynchotus rufescens (assembly GCA_032273925.1). Lineage (NCBI taxonomy): Eukaryota > Metazoa > Chordata > Aves > Tinamiformes > Tinamidae > Rhynchotus > Rhynchotus rufescens. The sequence goes on along the minus strand of JAVCKT010009285.1, from coordinate 23,012 downwards.
CATAACAAAAGGGGGAAAACACCTGCAAGCAAACTGAGTGCTAGCCATTTTGTTCAGCTTTCTACAAACCAACATAAATGAATTCTCAGTCTTAGAAAATAACAGGCAGAGCAACTCTCGTCTTTCAATTACATTGCTCCTTGGAATGAATAGAAAGTTAATATTCCACTAAAATATTTTTTAAAAGTTTTTTTTTAAAAAAGAAACTACTATTATTTATACTTTGAATACCACTTTGAGCTCTAATAAGCTGGATTGGAAATCTGCATAGGAGATTATTCCCATCTCAAACATTTTTGGATTCCCCCTTGATTATGTTGGTGATCAAGGGCCTGACCTGGTGAAACTGACAGGACTCTTTCCTTTGGCTCAAGTTAACTATGAGTATTGTCTCCAAAATTATCAACTTTTGGCACATTTTATTTTATAAAAGCCAGAAAGAAAAAAAGGCATGAGCTCTCCTGAGGTCTGACCTCAGGAGGTCGAGACAGGTCAGAACTATCTTGAAATAGTTGACAGGTATACCTACCATTGCAACCAGAGAAGTGACATTGGCCATGCTTTTCACCTGGAAACTATTCATGTGTTATCATTTCCATCCCTGCCCACTGTTTTAGCCACTACACCACAGCTGACAGTAGCTCAGCACCATACTCCTTGGCACCCAAAAAAGCCTTCTTGCTGCCAGGATAGGCCACATCCCTCTGCTCCCTTCCAGCCCAATGTAGCAACCTCCACAACAGCCAAAAAAAACCCAAAAACCATCTCCAACCAGGAATAAGTGTGTAAAGTTTGACTCCTGGTTGACCTTGATGCTTTAATTAATGTTGATCTTGGTCCACTGAGTAAAAAGAAAGGATTTCCAAAGGGTTTGCCTTCAGTCCAAGGCAAAAAATCATCTGCCTCTCCTTTTTTTTTTTTTTTTTTTTTTTTTTTTTATATAGCATTTTATGCATAGAAGGAGGGGGAAAAGGGTCTTTTGGAGGCTAT
>JAVCKT010009285.1:0-22012 GCA_032273925.1 Rhynchotus rufescens | reverse complement strand
TTCCAAAGGGTTTGCCTTCCGTCCAAGGCAAAAAATCATCTGCCCCTCCATTTTTTTTTTTTTTTTTTTCTCTAGCATGTGATGCAGAGAAGGAGGGGGAAAAGGGTCTTTTGGAGGCTCTCTTTTTCATCTGAAAGCAAGTCAGCAATTAAAGCTGACTCTGCTTATTCATTAGATCACATTAAAAAAAAAACAGCTCAAGCAGAGGGGTAACTCTCTAAATAAATTTGATGCACTCTTCCCTCATTCATCAATAGTTATGACTAGTCAATGTGTTCAATTTGTAAGCTAACTGCTTCTGAAGTAGAACCATATGGTTGCTTTAAAACATCTTTTTCGTGCCTAATTTGAGGCAATGATGCACCCTAATCAGCCGTGTGCGGATGAGACCCGTAATTGATGAATAATGAATCACGTGCTCCCACTTGGATTGCCAGCATCACCAAATTAATCCTTTTAATCACTTGAAGCTGAATTGTTTTGCAGGACGAGGCTTGCTTTAATGACCAAGTTGGGGGGCTGCAGGTGGAAGGATTGTGCAGCTCTGGTGGTGGGGCTCTTCCTCGTGGACTTGTCCAGGCCGCAGGGCATGTGGGGAGGAGGTCAGGGTGAGGCCCACAGGGCCAGGCCTTAGCTGTCAAGTCTGGAAGCATTCCACTCTGTTACCACCTCTCTGTGGACACCAGGAGATGTGTTTTATTTTATGTGATGGCAGGACATTTTGAGCTTCATTCAGGAAGCCTGACTTCAGATTAAGCTCTCCCACACATTTCTCTGGCAGCAGATATCCAGGGAGAGCAGGACCTCCCTCCCTGCATCCCTGCTAACTGTGTGACTTTTCACTACGGCTTTCCTCTGGTGTCAGAAGGGACCAAGGCAGTAGCAGGTCGCCCGGACATAGTCTGGGAGGGGAGGGAGCAGCACAGATGTGGACAGCAATATTCCTTCATGCCATTCATTAGCATCCTCCCAGGAGGCCTCTAGGACCTGCTTTAGGCTCTAAGAGAATCCCTCCCTCGTGACAATAGCCAAGCAGGGGGAGTGCAAGCAAATGAAAACACTGAACAGCAAACACCAAGCCCAGGCAAAAGCTGAGTGTGTTTGGAGGCTGCTCGTCTTCCTTCGCACGAACAGCTTGAAGGCCTTGTACTTTGTGTGATGGGCATATGCACACAGGGCTAGATTACCCAAGCACGGGTGTCTACCAACGTGAGGAGATCTTGAGTGAGGTTCTGTGCTGCTTACTGCAAATCAGAGTATGATTTTGCTGGCCATTTTCATAGAAGTTACCTGTACAGACACTGAAATTGCAGCAGGAAAGCTTTAGTACATTGCCAAAGTAATGCCCTTGCTTAGATCAGGACAGGTACTAAAGTTACATTTAAAGTTACATTCTAAAGTTGCATTTAATCAAAGAAGATACCTGTGCACTAGCACTTTAAAAAAGTAAAAAACATCAATAATGATTTGTCTGGTGTTCATTATAGCCCTGAAACATTTGCGCGACGTTATTTTTCCATTGCTACCTCCAAGCCTTTTATACAGAGGCTGGACTGATTATCCCTCTCTGTCAGAAGCGCACAGTTCTGGCATTATTGACCCCATACAGCTAATTGCACAATTATCTTTCAACTCTGCAATGAGGTGCTGCTTATTCTTATGTTTTGAATTTAAAATTCCTGCCATTGAACCTTCAGTGCATGGACCTTTAGCTACAGCAGAATCAAAATTCATGTTTTCCCTCTTTCTCACACTAATAAACATAAAGTAGCCACACGGAGCTGTACCAGCTTTCCATTGTAAACAGCAGCCTGTTTCACAACTGTTTTAACAGTAGAGTGCATGAACAGTTGCTTTGCTGCTAGTGATGTCTAGTGATCTCTGGAAAGCTGCACTAAGAAGGCAATTTATATCAAGAGGATGTGAGTGCTTTAAACTAAATGATGAAAAGCACAGAAACATTAACATCAAAAATAGTTCCAAAACATGGCAGTGACTGAATATTAACTCACATACACCAAAAAAATACTAGGCAAAAAAACCTATACAATGCTATTTTCTCTGAATAGTCTCTAAAAACCTAGGATACAGCAAAGGCTCCATCACACTTTCTATTTATTTGTTTGCTTGTTTGTTTGTTTATTTATTTATTTATTTATTCTGAAGTGATAGTGGTTTTCTGCAGTCTAACTTCTACCATCTGTGTCATTTTAAAGGATGACCAGATCTGTCATCCTGACATCTGTCAGAAGGCTGTATGCTTTCAGCTGGCTGGGTCTACAAGTTGGATAAAGGAAGACTCATGGTTAGAGTGAGCAATTTTAGCGGATATGCATCATTTTCCAGAAATTCTGGGTAAAGAAAACTGCTGCAGAACCTCAAAAATGATGGGGAACATCTTGTTGATGGTGCTTTTGCAAAGCACATTCCTTATATTTTTCAACTGAGTGATATTTGTCAACTTCAGTATCACCCATTAAAATAGTGTCTCTCATCCAAAACTCGATTATAACGCCATTATATAGGCAGCTCCCTCATCAGATATCTGTGCTGATGCTGCAAGTTTTACTCTGTAAAATGCAATAGTTCCTGTCCTGTCCCTTTGCAAACTTCAAAATTCCCCATTTTTCCCCCCAAATCTTATCAGGAAATGTTCCTCCATTTTTTTTTGCTTTCTCTAGGATTCATTCATTTTAATTCATTTTAAAGCTGCATTCAACACTCCCTCTGCCCTTCCATCTTGGTCCATTTATCTTTTATTGCCAATTTATCTGTGTTGGAATGCATCTACCCTGCAATCTCAATACTGCAGCCTGATTACACCTCCGTCAACTTTCGAAAGAGTGATTTCTAGTGGGGAGATGACTCCTGGCTTAGGGACGTAGCCAAAGCAGGGCTGCAAATCTCCACTGCAGGTGTAGCTTTTTATCCCTCTTTCTCCTTGTGTGGTACCGGCTGAGATTTTGGGAAGTACTCTCTTCTTTGGGAGATTTATGCACAGACCACCTCGTCTCTACTTCTTGGTAGAGCTGTAGCAGAGCCAGAGGTAACCCAGATCTTTGCAGCCTGCTCAGGATACATGAGGACATGGGATTTCCCTTACTTGCCTTTATTCACCCAAGAGTTAGGTGTCCAGGTGTCCAGTAGATCAACAGGTCAACTCCTAGGGAGACTGACTTCTCCAAAAAGGGAATATCTTCTTCTGCAACAGACTCTATTACCTAAAAAACAAAACAAAACAAAACAAAACAAAACAAAACAAAAAATTATTATGGCTGATCCAGAGGCAACCTTGCCAATTGCTCTAACAACCCAAGGGAATCGCCCCCTGTATGGTTTCCCATCCGAGTGGCACTCTATGAGATGCTCCATTGCTCCATGGAGCATGTGAGTCCTGGCGAGCCCAGGCCTGCAGGATTAGAAGTCGTATGACAGGCCCAGGAGAGGAGGACATAATTTGGGGGTCATAGGAGAAGATCACGATTTGGTGAGGAGAGGCAAACTCATTTGCTGTCTTAGGCAAATAAACTGTACAACAGAGCAAAAGAAATTTCACCCTTTTAAAAGCTGCTGGGTCATCATAGGCACGGTCAAGAGCCTCAGAGGACCCAACCATACAGTTTGCAAGTGACCACGGCAGCAGGCCATGACAGGGATTTTATACCTGCACCTGTATTGCTTTCGTGGCAATTTACCATTCTTGTGACAAAAAAAAAAAAAAAGCAGTCCATGTTGTCCCACATAGCTCCAATATCACCAAGACAATGAGATGTGGAGGAAACACATTCAATCAGTAGGGACCTGAGTGTTAATGGCAATGCGTGTGCTCACCACCGCATGCCACCTCCTCCAAAAATGTTGTTTTAGCTTATTCTGCAGACCAGGGAGCCATGGTAGGGAATTCAAGTGCAACCTGCAACCCCTGTCCTTATACTTTCGCTAGGCCAGTGGTGGGGAACAGCGTTTGCTCATGGAAACCTGCCCCAGAGGAGGCTTTAAAAAGATACATACTCCCTGGTGATGCACGTGTCAGATGAACCAAGCTCGCTGAAGTTATTTCAAACACGTTTTGAGATTATCCTGGCTTTTTACTTTAAAAACATATTTGGCTCACTGGTTTGGGGCTTTGCAGAATGACGGTTATTATGTGATATATATATATGTGATGATTGCAGAAAGCCATTATTGCTGCTCCGGCTTTAATAAATACGTAGACAATTTAATAAAACTGATCCAGATTTAAAGTGTCCCTCTGGTGATAAATCACCTGGTAAAAATTTTCCACAAAGCACTCGCACTCTGAGATTTCTTCTTCATTCACTTCATTAGTGAAAATGTCACTCTACCTTACGAAAATCAAACTGTTTCTATCTGGTTCACAGATAATTTCTGAACAAAGGAGTTTATAAACCCAAATAATTACAGTTAGATTAATACAATTAACGTTGTAAAAAAAAAAAAAAAAAAAAAAAAAGAAAGATTACAGGCAGTTTTAGCCAGCAGGTATTGCAAATAATTTAAGTGAATGCCACAAATGCAGAGATTTGAGAATTAATTCTACTGGACTTTCTATGGCCTTGAAAAGGAAATAAGGGGAGGCTGCTCCCCTTTCTGACAAAAACTGGTTGGCTGAGTGTGTTCCCCTTCACTGGATGCAGCAGTAGGTGCTTCCCAGACCCACCTTTTTTGTTTTATTTTGTTTCGGATTTTTTTTTTAGTGGTGGAGGAGAAGGGAGGAAACACCCCTAAAACAAACTAATTTTTGGCCATTTTATTCCTTTTGCAAACAGTTGGAGCAGCGAGCGATTTGTACTTACAAATCTGTGCCATTAAGAGCCCGTGGACCCTAAATCCACATGCACACAAGCAGTAACTGTTTGTATGCCAAGCTGTTTGTAAGCCTGATTTGACAGCGCTGGGCTCATTCATTCCTTTGTCCGGTGTCCGTCGGGAGACGTTAACCTGCATGGGTCGCGGGCTCTGGGAGCGCCAAACCTTCCTCCGGCGGCTGTATAATGAACAGACTGTTTCATTAGGAGGACAATTCCCCCCCGGCCAACCCAGCCCAAACAACTTATTTCACAATTTGTGAGCAGAATGAAATTTGGGGGCGGCGGGGCGGCGGGAGGCGGGAGAAGGTGAGTGGCACACAATGTGCCGCGGCGCTGGCGGCCGCGGCGGCGGCGACGCATTAGCACAAGTGTCCCGGCCCCTCGCGGCAGCCGCTGCCGGCCTCAATCCGGCAAGTCCTGCCGCATGCAGATCAGCGGATTAGGGGGTCCCCGGCATCGGGTCAAGTGTCTAGAGGGTAGCTGATAAACACCCCAAACCTGACAACAGATTTTTCTTTCTTCCCGCTCCACTTGTTAAGTGTCGGAGCAAATCTCCTGAATGGCGGCGGAGTTTACTTAGGGGCCTTTTCTTCGCGAAGACACTCTATCCATTTTTTTTTTCTTTCTCTGAAGCCCGTTTCAGGCAGTCTCTAGAATAAATTTGCTACGCATCCCGCACAAAAAAAAGCGGCACCCTCCCCCTCCTCTGCCTCAGCTATCGCCTTTGTCTCAAGGTGTGTGAACAAGGGGGGAAAAATCTGCACCGAGAAAAGCAAAACCAAGGCCCTGCGGATTAAGTCGAGCACTTTGAAGATTGTCTGAACGACTGACTTTGCATCTTTAAAAAAAAAAAAGCTATTTTTGCCTTAAAGGCAGCTCTACCTTCAAATAACGATAACGATTTTTCTTTTCCCAGGGCTTTGCCCAAAAGCGCCAGTTGCTGGGCTGAGAATCTGACCACACGGTAGCTGAAATCCTGCTGGACTTGTCTAGGACAATCCTGCTGAACATGTCTCTTCTCTTATTCCTTCTGCAGTCCTTTCTGAAGGAAAATATTGCCACAGTTCTCTGGCAATTGCATGTTTACCTACGGAAAAATGAAAGGGGACACTAAAGGGTCCTTTTAACCATAATGACTCTATGATTCCATGACTCCATCAAGAAGGCATGAAGTGTATGCAAAAAATCAGCTCAAAGTTATCCAGTCTTACAAAAAAACCCAGATGAATCTTCATGTAGAAACATGGATTTAAAGTCAGTAGTATCAACGATGGGCAGTCCAAACATTTCATACTCCCTTAGATGTTGAAGTGTCTTAGCACTTCCCTGGCAGAGCCAGAGCCAAGCCAGGGCTGAAACAGAGCCTGTTTATGAGGTGAATTATTGCACCACTGGTTTTCTGTACCTTCGAGCCAGGGCCCAAAGTGATGAAGACGGCAAAGAAGAGTAGATTTTATGCTGTGCTCCTGTGCTGGAGAGTGTGGCTGGTTGTTCTCCAGCCTCCCTGCCGCTGTCTTTGCTCTCCTGATGGGTCAGGCATGGCATGACCCCTGCTTCTGGGGGACAGCTGCAGATTATTCTTCATTTTAAAGGAAAACTGGCAGAGAAGCTTGCAAAGGCAAAACAGGTTGGTTTAGGGAAAAAAATTGCTGACACCAGAGAACAGAGCCTGTGACTTTCACTGTTTTCTTGGAGTGTTCTAAGTTGTCAAGATTTTCTCTTATTCTCCCCACTTATTCTTGTTGATGACAACTTTATTACATCGTTCTTCTCCATGATTGACCCCAGATCAGAAGGGCCAGCGGAAGCCCCCAACACTGCAGGGCCGAGGGGGCTGAGCCTGCAGGACATCCAGGCTCCGGACAGGAGCAACCCCTTGCATCATTCTCTGCAGATGAGGAAGCAGCCCACAGATAAGCTTTATTTCTGTGTTATGCACGTGAAGGAAGGTGCAAGTTCTTGTTGTGTGGCCAAGCCCGTTCCAGCATCCTCTCCTTGTGCGAGGCAGTGCCTATTCTGCTGGCACTGCAGCTATTGCACCTCTCTGCCACCTTCTCCCTCCATCAGCTCAGCCCATGTTATTCTCATGTTCATTTTCCTTTGACATTAAAAACACTTCTGCTTCGGGCAAATTGCTGGAATTTCACCTCTTGCCTCATGGCCAGAGATGCGGTCTTGAGGGCTGCTCTGGCGCAAGGGGATCTATGGTAGCCGACAGCACCTGTGACTTCAGAGTGTCAGCGCAGTGCGAATGCCACAGCTGTGATCATTCCTTGTCCCACAAGAGATGCTGGTTGGGTGATCAGAAGTATTATCCAGATGGGAACCTGATGTTCTCTGCTTATCCCAAAACAAAGGAGAGCAGAAGCAGTCAGTGTTCAAGCCACTGCCTATGACCTACAGCATTATTCAAAATTAACAGGTTTTCTAAAACGAGGCACTGCTCCTTCTCCTCATTAGCTCAAGACACCGTGTTTTTCACAAGGAGGGGATTGTGAACAGCTTGGTCTCTTCTCATGTCCCTTTTTGATGCCGTATGAGCAAAAGCGTGCTCAGCCAGCTGGTCTTGCCAGACTCCCTGGGATAGGAAACTAGGGTGGTCTTGACCTTAGTGCTCTGGACGAAAAGGCAGTGATTTACCCAGGGGAGAAACCAACTGGTTTCCACATGGTGGAGGGTGGGATCTCCTCTGAGCTCAGGCCCAGCAAGGACCAGGGAAGAGTTTCTGCATCAGAGGCAAGTTTCATGCAGCTAAGTGGCCTAACCCCGCTGCATGTGCTGACGAAAACCATTAGAAGAAATCAGCTTTTGATGGGAAGTGAGAGATGCATAGAGGTCACAGCACATAATGAGATAAACTTTAACATGAAACTAATTCTTGAGCTTATTATACTGAAACGGCTTTGGGAAAATCACTTACCATGGACACTTTATACTCTCTAATATAGCTCTACCACCACCACTAAGCCAAAGAGGTTATTTTCCTCTTTATTTCTAAATTCGTCAGCTTTAAAGAAAGCTTTCATGGATTAGAAAAATGTGTTCCAGTTAAATCGTGCTACCCATATAGAGGTTATATATAATCAAAATCAATCGCTAAGATTATCATTTATTAGATTATATATATATTTTTAAAAAAAGCAAACACGCTTTTGCTTGTGTGACAAGGGGTGGCATAAAAAGAAAAAAACAGCAGTATGTGAAAAGAATCACTAAATAACAGATAAATAGGCTTAAGTTATTTAAAGCGGCATCACAAGTAGCTTAAGCAGTATGTTTTGTATCATCTAAATTTCTAAATACCGGTAGTATATTTGTAAACATGGCAATCTAACATTTTGCAGAGTGGCACATTCACATTCAAATTAGCATAAATGAGGATTTAACAGCTGATTGCACAGCGTGAATGATAGTAACTAATTGTTAGAGAAGGGGAGTTTGTAGGATGATGGCCCTAATGCGATCAGCGAGCTCAGAGATGCCCAAAAGCACTAACTGGGAGAAAAAAGATCATATATATTTTATATGATATATATATATCATATAAATATATATATATAATATATATATGTGTGTGTGTGTATATACACATATATATACACACACACACACATACTCTTTTTTTTCCTTTGAAGAATATGATCACCTCCATCTCCATCTTCCTTCTTTAGCCTTCCTAGAGGAGAAGGGATGCCCTTAGGAAGCCCTGAAGAGATCCCTGTCCCATCTGGATTCACTGTCAAATCACCCTGGGTAAGATTTTGGGCACATTGTTCTGTGTGTGACACATCTAAAACTCAAGCAAATGGACAAAACATTTTCCCCCAAATTTAATGTTTATTTCAAAGAAATATCAGACTGCCCCTCAGCCCCTCAAGGAAAGGGATGGAAACCAGGACACTGTCCCCTCTGACACGTTCCCTGTTAAGTCACCATCCCTGGGGGTGAATACCTAGCAATAAGGTGTGTTCCCATTCGGGAGAAAGTTTCTCAATTAAAGCTGCATTACATTTTACCAAATAGCTGTGATGCCAGTGTGGGCATTATGCCAACCCAAGTTGCTAGTCTGGTCTGCCTTCACCTAACAATTTTGTTTCCAGAAGAAAAAGTAATTTAAGACAGTCTAAGTTAACCTGAGATTATTTTTCCAGCTGCTGGATGGAAGATTATGTCCTCTCCCTAGCCTTTAATGGAACAGCCCTCTGCCCCCTTCCCCCTGGACCAGCAGCTGTTCAGGCTCCCAGTGGCTGCTCGGCTGGCTCAGGTGATGCTCTGGCCATGCCTGAGGCCACTCGCCTTCTGCCGTCCCATTGCAGATGGGCAACTTCTCTGCCACTTGACTTGCTATTCTGACTACTCCCTTTGCACTCAAACATTTTTTTTCTTTTTCCTCCTCCTGCTTTTTTCTCTTAGTACTTTTTTTGGCCACTGCAGGTAGCTTTAACAAAACATTTGTTTTTGCAGGAGACTAAACTCTATGACCACTTCTCTATGACATATCATTCCATGCAAAGATGAGACAACATCAATGAATACTTTACATCTCCAAGTGCAGACACCTGTCTGCATAAGGATGGAGGAAATGGAAGGAAGAAGATTGTGTGAGAAAAATCCTCATAAAGAGGCATTGATCTAAAAGTAGCCTTAAAGAGGAAAGAACACAACTGCAAATCCAGCTGCGAGGACAGAAGTTCATTTGGATGTGTGCAAGGAAGGGCAGTCACAAAGAAACTTGGATTCATTTTCTCTCACCAGCTTGGTCAAAAACAGGCTAACAAGGTTCCTGAGCTGAGCTCGATTGCACGTGCAGGGCAATGGGCAAGTCCGCAGCCGCTGGGAACCCATTCTGCACTCCCTTTCCCTTCAGCAGCTCCTAATAACTTGGCAGCTCTGCAAAGAGTCTATGGGAGGCAGTCAGTTCCCGTAACTCAGCAGCCTGGACAGCTGGAAATTGGAGAGCTGATTGTGGCTGTGCTCCCCTTGGTGTCTTTGCCTTTGATGGTTTTATGTTCTGTTGTAACTCAGCAGCCCATCATAAGAGCCACTTGCCAGGCTGTCTCAGCAAGGGATAAAATTGCTGAACGTATTGGAGTTTTGTTGTTTTTTTTTTAAACTCCTATCTAAGACTCCTTGTAGCACAGCCCTATAATTAACAGTTTTAACCAGCTTGGCTACTGCAAGAGTGATTTTTTTTGGAGGGGAGGGGGAAACAGTGACCGTGGGACATCTACCAGGCAAAAATAAAATAGCTACCAGGACCAGAAGCCTTAAGGCGATCTCCAGTTTCTAATAGAGATATTTTAACACATCTAAGATTCAAGCAGATGGACAAACACTTTCCAGGAAATCAAATGTTTATTTCAAAGAAATATCAGATTTAAATAAAATTTGTTTTGTGATTTAAACAAGAAAAAAAAAAAAGAAATCTAGGCTTCAAGCATAGCAAAACACTGACAGTGTTAAACAAGCCATCTGAAAAGAAAGCACATAGCGATTTGACTTTTCTTGGGTCTTGAACCATAAAAGTAAAAATATGTACTCAGCATCTGGCCACAGGCATCCTTCAGGGTTAGTTGCAGCCACAAAGTGCCAATCTGGTACATAAAGACCATAAAATTCAGAGCTCAGTTTTATAATCAGATCTAGGTTTTTCTTGGCAATCTCCCAACACAACATGACAGAAAATAATTGTTCTTGCAAATAGCCGAGCCTGAATCTATGGTATTAAAACAAAATTTGCTTCCGTATGGTAGACCTTCAAGAGTAACTACTGTGAGTTACTCACAGAGCAGCTACACATGAGCAGCTATGGATGAAAAGTACTAATATGAAAAGTATAGTATTGTAAAAGTTAGTATCACTTTTTTGTTTTGTTTTGTTTTGTTTTTAATCTTCTCTAAAAGGGCCTCTCAAAGTACTTCCCAACACCTGATTGCCTATCAGATCCAACTGAAAGGCAGCAGAGGAAACAGCTGTGAGCAGGGACACCATGAGCTGGAGTGCAGGAAGAAGCAAGCAGAGGAACCAAAGCTGCGCAATGAAGCTTCACCCCTGAAAGCATCCCTGGGTGCCAGCATGGTGTAAATGAGCTCTCCCTTTTGAAGCCTCCTTGGAGGCACAGACAAGCATCCTGGTTTCTGGTCAATCTGGGTAGACTGGTCTCCTTTCAATCATGTGTCTTGTTCTTTCTCCTTGATGCTGTCCAGGCAATTCCTGGCCCATCTTTCCGGCTGCTTGGGTCCTGCCCTCAGAGCCTCCCAAAGCTGACGGCTCCGCTCTCTCCCCAGGCCGCTCGTGTTGGCAGGAGAGCGTTAATAGGGTTAAGTGGCCACCCCATAACTCTTTCCCGGGCCCGCACAGTTTGCTCGGCCGTTTGCTGCTCACGAGACAGCTTGCTACTGGTCACCACCTGCAGCGAGTGAGGCCTCCACGTGGCCCACGGGGCCTGGGGAAGCTGTCGCTGCTCTAGTGGCTTTCAGGGACAACAATGAGCAGACTCTCCAAAGCCACAGAGACGGCCCTGACATGTTTAGTACCTCAACAACCCCCTCTTTCCCCAAAATAATGAGAGCTGGGAGCTCTGTGAGCCACAGGTTAAATGGGTGCAGTAAATCTTGTCGCCTTTAGCTTTGGTGTCCAAGGACACCAAAGCCTGGTGTTCCTCACTTGTTCATTAGACTCTAATGTCATTCTGTAGAAAGACGAGTATCATAGCGATATATAACATGCCCAGGATACATCACTCTATGCAGGCTGAGTTCTGCTATTTTCTTAATCTCTTCCCTGTATGTTTATAATGCCTAGCCTTATTAACAGCTTATGCCTTATCTTAATTTTCCTGTAAACCAGATGCATGTAATGATACTCATTTCTATTGTTTTCCCAGCTGAACAGTCTTTTGCTGTTTAATCGTCATTTCTGTGCAGTGTAACAAGGACTATGTGGATGTGCATAGGCTTTTTCACTAAATCTTAAAGGAGAAATGTCATGTTTCATATTCCCACACTTCTGTAAAATCTCCACAGCTAGTTGGCATCTGTACAGGGTAGATACCAACAGCTGTGAAGAATCCAGCTGTATACTCAGAGGAGCCACTGTCAGGAAAGTGCCACTGGTAGCACAGTTCATGGGGGCCCAGATATGGAAGGGTGCAGGTTCTAGATTCCACAGTTGCACTTGCTCTACGGATTGCAAAGGTGTAAGTTCAGCAAATATAACTCAGAGCATGACTTTTGCAGTCATCATAAACACTTACTTGTGAGTAGCTTCTGCTGGCCACAAGCTGCTGCCAAGACAACCCTCTTGCATATATCCAGGGCGCTGGATAAGTTAAGTTAGCTAAGTTAAGTACAGCAGTGCTTAAAATAAAGCCTGAAGATACTGCCCTGTGAAATTTTGTTGTTGTTATTAAAGGAAAAGAAATCAACACATTTACAATCAATTTCTCCTGCCCATGGGAGGTGTTCATCTTCTGGTAGCAAGTGACCATTCCAAGGCTTCCATGACATGTTAGTTTCCAACACCAGCATCTTTTTAGATGCCCTCTATGCCTTCCTCTGTATACAGCTTTGTTAAATAAACAGAAAAGATGTGCTGTAGAGACAGTTATAAAGCCAAAAGGTGAACCAGAACCATATGAACCAACTCTCATCAATGATTACATTTTCTTTTTAACTAAGACTAATACCTCATTGGCAACTTACTGAGGCCTGGAACACTCCCTTGGAGGTGGGACAGCATTGGATCAGAGATGCTCTTTGAAAAACCTTCCTCCTCAGCTCTGCAGCATCATAACACTGAAAAAGTGGAAGGGACAGATCTGTCCTTCAGGAAGAGAATTGTCAGACCAGTTATTTTTTATAAATCAACGCTCCACTGATATAGCAAATAAGAGTAAGTGCCACGGGCTCCTGAGAACAGACAGACAGACAGAGCTCATTGGTCTTTGATTTTTTTTTTTCTTGAAGTTTCACAGGCTTCGTGGGTGATATGCAAGAGAAAGGCACATTCTCTGCCTTCCTGGTGCTGTGCAGAATAGCACTTTCAGAGGGAATCAGGTTTAGTCTGGTGTTTAAACCTGCTCTGATCTTCTTCTGGGATGTAAATATTTAACAAGGCTGGTTAAGTGTATGCAAAAGCTAACCTGCTGCTAGATCGAAGACACTGCCTTCAAAAAGGGGATAGTGATCGCTGTTCTAAGGGAAGGTTCCCAGATTCTTTTTTCAGATGTGGGCAGAATATCACTCTTTCTTTTTCATTTGGAAATGGCTGAATTGTTCCAACAGAAAATAAAATATAAAGAAAAATAGTTCTCAAGGTTTTTATGTAACTTAAAATGGGATTGAATAAAGGGAAACCTTGGCAACATTACTGATTGGAAGTGTTCTCTTTCTCGTCTCCATGCAGAATGAAGCAAGAATGGATGTTCACTTCTCCTCACAACTGATGTATATAGGAGAAATCTCTGTCTTCTGCAACCACAGTATTATCATGACCCATATTTCCATTCACAAATTTCACAAACAGTTGCTGCTATGTCCCTTCTTCAAAATCAGATCCAAAGACAGTGGGATTTGTCAATTCCTTCTGTCTAGGAGCCGTAAGTGGAAGAATAGTTATTGACTTGATAATTTTATCTTGTGTAGGAGAAAGAAATGGAAAGCACATTTGGGCAAGAGTCCTTATACTTCATAATATCAAACTAGTTAGAAGGGCAAAGCTCAAGGCCATCTGCCCTTGCTGTTCATGACATCTGCTAGCTTAACTGGCCAGTCTGAGGATTAAAACAAGTTACTATTAATTATTGAAGGCAGCGTTTTTAGCACTGGCTTCTTTAGCAGGGGTCAGTGTAATGTCCATTCAGTTGTCGACACAGCGAAAACTAAATGCATGACCTCAGTCAAAGTTCATTGTAGAGACACAGACCTGGGCCATGACCTTAGAAATAGCTCAGCCTACTTTTCAGGAACAAGACAGCTTAGAATTACCTCGCAGAATAAAGTCACCATCTCCAAAATGAGCATCAATTCAAGTCAGCAACTGCTAGCATAAGCAAGTGGACAGATTTCTGAGGATGAGTGACAGCAGCACCTAACGACATAGATTTTCTGGATGATATTTTCATCTGCAATAAGTGTCAGGTCTGAGGCTGGAGGCAGTGTCGTCACATCTGGCAGGCAAACTGCGAGGCTGCGATGTCCAGCGCCCCAAGGAAAGCGTAAAGGAGAAGGGACTGGGGGGGATACATGGCACCAGGGAAGGCAGTGATGTTGGTGTAGCAGCCTCTGAGGTTTTTTTGGAGTTGGTTTTTTTTTTTTGGTTGAAATTTATCTCATTTCACATAAGTGAACGGTAAAGATGAACGGTGTATTGCAACGCACATCTGGATGGAGAGGAAGGCAGTATAAAAGCTCCTTATCACCAAGTTTCTCTTGATAGTGCAGAAAGGGCCTTGGGATGTAAAGATACTGCAGCAGCTCCCTCAGCATCACCCATCTAAGCACTTTTCCCCTAGCACGAACACAGCAGCACAGCAGATTCCCTCATGCCAAGGGATCACACATAGTGATCTCCTGCACTGGTGTCCTGTTGTCCTACCTAAGTTTTGCTTTGACCCAAGTCACCTAAATTGGAGGTGAGGAAAGACTCAGAAAGAATTGTTTTTCTCTTCCTGGAGTGGAGAAACAAGGTGTGCAGTTCAGAGGATTAAAAGTATTTCTGGATTTTCCCAAATATATCACAAACTGCATTTTTTATCAGTGCTTAAATTTCCTTTTTTTTTCTGTTTTTTTAATCTTTTTTTTTTGTTGTTGATGAATGTTACAGTAGAGTTGTTTAGGCTCACCAGAAAATCAAACCCAGAAATGACCTCTAAAAAAGAATGTAGCTACTGTCTATTTTGAGAATATTTTTAAAGACTTCATCTTAGGATGGCACGGTTGAGCATATACTTTTGAGGGAAAACCTCCAAGCATTTCACAGTACAAGAAATATGTGATTTTTTTCTCCAAAATATCTGGGAGTCCCTCACAAAAGTACACAGATGAGTGACAAGCAGAAAATGATCAGGGTAACTATTATTATACTGGGCATAAAAACAATTTGTTAATAAAACGATAAGAAAAAAAAAAGATTGTCTGTGGCAAAATCTTTTTATAAAAAGAGATACTAGAATACAGGTAACAGCAGGACTTGGGCAGTCCCAGCTTCCTCACCCACTAAGAGAAGGCAGTGGGGCAGTGGTGAGATAGAGATGGTCCCAAACCCCATCGTAGCATCTGAGCCCTGAACACACTTGAGGTGGTTTTGTGGTGCCTACAAAAAAGGAAAAAGAAAATTAGACTGAGAAAGATGCCGCCTCCAATGAAAACTTTCTCTGATAGTGAGGACTTTGTCCTTAGTTTAGATTCAAGGAAGTAATCAGACACTCGCAGAGAAACTCCAGTTCCTGATTAGCTGTAAATACGCATCTCTGAAGAATGCACTGCTCCTTATGGATGAGTCAATTTTCGGACAGCATTACTACATGATTTTTCTTGATTTTGTTGCTATATAGCCTGTAAATGTAGTCCATTAACCATAGCTCGCTCCTTCCTTCCTTCCTTCCTTCCTTCCTTCCTTCCTTCCTTCCTTCCTTCCTTCCTTCCATCAATAACTATCTTTCTTTCTTTCTTTCTTTCTTTCTTTATTTCTTTATTTCTTTCTTTCTTTCTTTCTAGACAGCAGGTTTATGTTTCTATTTTAGTATAATCAGCTCTTCATAACTTCTGATTTTTTCTTTTTCCTTTATGTTATTTCCATTTTACCAACTATGCCATAAAGTGATTAGTAAATAATAATAATAACAACAATAATAAAAATAGTAATAGCAATAATAATAAAATTTTACTTGGGAAAGAAACAGAAACTAGCAGATATATTTACACCATCAGTATGGCCCCTACAGTAATGTATCCAGTCAAATATAAAACCACAGCTCTCCCATAGGCTTAGGATCACCCTGAGGGTGACTATGCAACTCCCAGTGCAAAGCTTGCAGAAGCATCTGTATCAGAATGATGCTGTGGACTCCTGTGAAACTTGGATTTTGCATGAGATCAATGTAAGCACTGTTTTCATTTATACAATATACACACACTAGTAAGCTGAAGATCCTTACAAGACATAGTCTGACCTTTGATGCTACAGGTTGCACTTGGCAACCTGAAGTTCTTATTAACAGGCTGAATGACATGTCTGATGATAAAACGACTGAATTTACAAATTTGCTCTGAAGGGTAATAGGTTTCAGAATGCGAAAGTTCTGGTTTATACACAAAAACATCCAAAACATACATGAATCCATTGGTCCCTGCATGGGTTCTGCTAGGCTGTCCTCATGTCCATCACAAAAGGCATACATCAACAGCAGTATAGTCTCAGAATGGGCCAACACTGTAGATACCAGCACTACAATCTTCCAGTTTTATTGGATTTACTGTTTGTTATACCTGCAATAGCCTGTCATCCTTGCAAGTAATTCTCCTCCTTTCAGCCTCCCTATGTTTCCCTCCTAATAAAGAAGAGTTGTTATGGCACCATTTTCCTCTAGGTTTAGCATATACTGCCTGCCTGGTGATGTAGTGATGTACAGGGTTTGATTGTAAAAATCTGTTTTATTTTTTTGGCCCTGGTCCAGAGAAAGTTAATTCTGAGTATGTAACCTGCCTCCTGCTCTGCAAAGAGCTGCTCAGGCACTTACTTCCTTTGCTAGACTACAAAGTCTGGAGGTTTGCAGGACTCCGTCCAGCATATTGAGTATCTATGGACATCATGGTCAAAGAGAAAAGGTCAAATCCTCGTGGAAAATGGGGAAGTGGGGGGAAATGTGGGGCTTCAAGCTTAAACTTGCAAGCTTCTAAAGCAGCTCTCTCCTAGTTCTACTGCCTGCAACTGCCTAGGGATAATTTCGCTTCATTGTGGGACTAGAATGTGAAGAAGTCCCCATCCCTCCACCACTCAACATCCATAACTTAATCTTATTCCAGGCTACAGAAATTTGACGATGCAGCCATTTTTTCCCTAATAAACTAAATTTGGAACTATTTTCTTCCCTAAGTCTTAGGCTGATTTATTCCCTTTATTTCTCTCATGTTTGCACTGACCACCTTTTTATCCATGCTCTCCCACAGCCTCCTAAACCTTCTTTGCAGGAGCTTTATGTTTTCAGGCAATAGTGTCCTGTCAAGGGTTGGGTTATACTTGTGCTTTCAACCTCTTCTTGCAGTAAACTGCTATGCTTTTGGAGGTACAGGCTTTGACATCCTTCTAATTCATGTGAAAATTCAAGAAGATAATAGTGAATGCATTCCATTCTTCCATTTCTATTTTTTCCACTTCCATTTCCACTTCCATTTCTATTGTTTCATATTTTTTGTACACATATTTTCAAGCAGTAGTGGATCTACAGTCCAGCACTGAACAAGAGCCACCTCCCAGTAGTCTTCCATACCTTCTCCCGTGCTTTGATACTTTGCCTTTTGTTTTCAGAAACAGAGTTGCTCATATGAGCCATTTTGTCATCAATACCTACAACTCACTCTGCCAAAGAGTTTGGGTTCCTTGCTTTCTCTGTTCTGTTTATTTATTTGCTAATGAGGAATGCATACTCTGGCAAACAAATAATCCTAAAAATACATTTTAAAATTATACATTTCTTTTTCTTTTAGATTTAGCTGTGCAGCTATATCTCCTATGTTTTGAGATTTAAAAGTTCATGAAAGAAAAACAATTTTAAATCCTTTTGAACTACTTTAGAAGATAGTCATTTAGAAGAGAGCTATCATTAAAGGAATAGATCAACTATTTATAAAGCAATTGTAAAAGCTGAATACGGAGACAATGTGAAGACCTGCAACTGGACCACTTTGACTAAAAGGAAGTCGCTGCCCATTGAGTTGTTGGTACAGGAGACAGTGATCTTTGAATTTCATTCTTTTCTTTGTTTTGTTTTGGTTTGGTTTTCCTCTCCATGCTTCTCTCAAATTAAAAATTTCAGGAAAAAATGACTAATTCGGTCATTTTGCTTAGCACTACTTCCTTCAAAGAGGATGAGCAAGCCTTAATAGTGTCATAATTTTCCATCTAAGAGAAATTTTCTCATTTAAAAAGTGAGTAGTGAAATCATTCAGATGTTTCATTCTAAAAAAATTCCATCAGTGCAGAACCTGAGCTTGTTTCCCGAAACCTGGCCATGGCACCCAGGGCTTGTTGAGGCCCAGCTCCATGGCACAGGGCAACGTAGCTGTAAGGATCTCCAAGGTTTTATGTGCCAGGAGCCAAAACCCTGAGAGTTATGAGTAGCTTGATGAGGAGGGAGAAGGGACCTAAACCTTTAAGGACTCTCAGATATATAAAGTCATGTTAAGGAGCCTGGGAGATGATGGGTGCTTTGTCTCTTACAGCATTGCCCAAGGGGCAGCACCTAGAGCCAAGAGTGGTGGCAGTCTTGGAAGTTTTTCACTTCAAAAAATCTGCTGAAAATAATTAAAATACTCTGGCTAGAAATGAAAGAAGGCAAGCTATTATAAAGTGTTGGAAGGTGTTTCTGTCTGATAGGACAGACACACTGCGATAAATCTCATTGTAACTGATCAGAGCTTTTCGGGGCCACAGCTAAAGCTGGTTTTACAGTCATGTCCTGTCATTATAACTAGGAACAGTTAACTCCACCATATTTCATGTATGTCCTCTGGGAGCACTGCAGAGATCTGTGTTCCTGTCTATCTTCTTCCTTTGGTGACCTTCTCCTGTCCAGCTGTGACCTGCAGAGGCTCTTCTCACTGAAGCAAAAAGACAGAATATTTGGTCAGGTTACTCACCTGAGTAGAATTAAATGATCTTGTTTTGTAGCACTAAATCCTTTAACCTTATATTTCTGGTAGCTTTTGTTGTTCAGGTACTCCCTGATGTAACAAATATATCCATTTTGTCAGTGTCCACCACACATTAATAGGATACAAGCAACAACATCATCAGTGTCATAATTATGTTCCTCAATGCAGTATTAAAAGCATTCTTTTAAATTCCAACCTAAATATTCAGTCTCTAGTTCTTTCCAAGAGTTTTTGTGGACACTAATGTATTCCTCTATGCATACTGGCAGGCTGGGCAAACTGGAAGAAAAGTGAAAACAAAAGGGAACTTGAATCCTGAAGAAAATTAAGGCGGACTCTGCATGTACAAGGGCCTTGTTTAGATGATGGATATCTCAAGTTGTTTGAATTTTATTCAGAAATTAATAAACAAATTCATCTGCCTTCCTTTTAGAGCTCACTCGTTGCTGACACATGCTAACTTTTGCTTCTTCAAGCAATCCCTGTGATGTCAATCAGAGCAGAAACATGTCCAACTGCATTTTGCTCTTCAGTGGTACAAAACCAAAGGCAGGAGGGGCTTAGTTCAATAAGTATATAATTTTGTTAGTATCTCTAATGAGCTTACCTGATTCCCAATGGCTTTTGTAGATACCATATAAATCTATGAGTGGCAGGATACAAAAAGAAGGGTACACCAAAGACTGGTCACAAGGCATTATGCTCCACTCGGAGCTATTGCTGCATAATCTAGACAACTATTGGCTGTTGCCAATGGTAAATAAAATAAATCTGTGGAGTTACACTTCTGGGACCATTGTGCCTGGACTGAGTAGGATTTGATGCCATCAGAACAGCTATCAGAATAGCTTGAATTGGGCCATATGTGGACATGCCCATTACCAGTGTGTGAGCCTGGCATAGCAGTCAGCTGTGGCAGAGGTGGGACTGTTGTCCAAACCACATGAAGTATGGCAAGCAGCAAATATTGTTCAAACACACATGAACCTGCTTAGCACGAATTCACGCAATCCAGAATGCCACCTCTTCGGTGCACAGAGGCACACTCTTCTCTGTAAGAACTGAATGTGCTCCATGACAGCAATCATAGGTGCTAAGAAATCCCATCTAAGTGAGGGGAGCTAGAATTACTCATAGGTAATTCAAAAAAAAAAAAAAAAAAAAGAAGAAAATCAGATCACTAGGCACACAAGCATGCCCTTCTTTTTCATGTATGCAACACGCAGAACAGAAACCAAAGCAAGCCTTTCCTTTCTGACGTTTCTCACTGCTCAGAAACCTCTGGGCCTTCAAAATACCCTCCCAAAACAATGAATGTGGTAGCAGCCCTTTACGTTTGGTGAATCTGACTACCTCCCACAATGTGAAGCCAATGCCAAGGGCTTCCCTCAGAAAACGTTGCCCAGTCACAGCTCCCCCTTCTCTATTCAGGATCTCTGCTCAACACCATGAAGGAGGCAGGTGCTTTTCCAAGGAAGAAGACCCCAACTTATTTCAAGTCCCGAGAAACAAAATTTAGCCCGTATTTCATAACTGCAGGTCAATGAATTACTAGCCCCAAAGCACCCATGAATAAACTTGCCGTGGCCAACCTGTCTCTGCTTTTTATTTTTTTTTCTGCACTAATTTTACAGGAAACTGAATGCAGAATCTAACCTAGAAAAGGCAAAACCCATGGATCTCATTAGCAAGAGGAGAGTGAGTAAATCTCTTTGCCCAAGACAGATGGAAAATAGCTGGCTTGGTCATTGAGAGTGACTTGGGATGCTGACCAAACTCCAGAAAGCAAACTTTGGCAGAAGTGACCGAAATGACATTCTTGTCACAAGACAAGAAAAATAATTTCTGTCAGCTGCCCTCCTAGACCACTTTGGGGCAGTTTCATCCAAGTTGAGTTGTCGCCAGTTCCCCCTCACACATGCTCCCTATTCCTCCCCATGATGATGAGGAACTCTAGAGATATGTGCCTTGGCTCTGCTAGAAGTTACCAGCTCACAGATGAAATTGCTGGCTCTAAGAACCCCCCTAGAGAGCTGGGGCTTCCCCCCAGCTTCCTGGGGCTCGTCCTCCCATGGCTTTTGGCTAGGTGGTAGGGTATCTTTTTCCTCTGAATGCTGATCTGCAAATGAGGTTCTTCGCAAAGGTCTGGGGCTACCTGCACACCCCAGACTTCTTCCATATGGACAGGAAACAAACAATCTCAAAATATGGCCCTATGTCTGGTTGTGCAGTAGGCATATGAGGTGGATTTACTGTAGTGCCCGACTTAAAACCACCCCATCTGGATCTGTTATCTGCTCGGTAACCCGAGTTTTCTTGTGACAGAAGGTCTGCTTCTTCTCTGCCAGAGAAAAACACAATCAACAACAACAACAAAAAAAAAATCAAAACAAGTGTTTTTATTAAACTTGCATGCACTTAAGCCATTTCTTTGAACCTTTACAGCTCAGCACAGTGTTCACTGGCTATGAATGTCTTCATCTGGATTTAAAAGGTGGGAACAATGTCGTGCACTTAAATCCCTTAACTGGAAATTTCTCGCCTTTCATTTGTTTAGCCACAGTAGAGAAAAGACTAGTCACAAAACTTTCCTCTGTGCTTAAGAAGATTTCTCCTTTGAAGCAGTAACAACAATAATACTGTAATAGAAGTAAAGCCTGCTCTTCTTACACTGAGCATATTTTCTTCTGAAGAAACGCGCTGCAGTTGCAATGACAAAGTAGAGCTTGCTAAGCAGGGCCGTTTCCCCCTGCTACTTTGTGTTGAACTTTTACAAGCAAGCCATAAATATATAGATACCAAAGAGTTAATTTGCGTTTTTAAACCTCCTTCCCAATATCCTCTCTCATTCCTGCATAAAATCCCCATGTCCAGACATCAAATCAGTAAACCCTGTTGCCTGTCAGAGAATACAATGTCAGGCCATTAGTATGTTAATAAGTCCGGAGGGTGACAGGTGGCCTAGTAGACAGCTCAATTAAGCTGCTCATTAAACACACGCTAACGAACAGCCAAGGCAGGGCCTGAACAGCACCATTCTGTAATGACATGATGTCAGAGCGAACAAATGAGGAAAAATAACAAAAACATTACAGCAGTGACAGACGCCACTAATAGGGACCCCTTGCACTACATCAGCCCTCAAATCAATGAGCAACAGGGATCAAAAAACTCGACCCAACATTCTCAGGGGACTGAATACAGCAAGATTTTTTTGGTCAGATTTCTCTCTCTTTTTTTTTTTCCTTTTTTCCCCTTAAATAAAATTATCACGGTATATCACAAATTAAGACTGTGGGGACAGGC
>JAVCKT010009284.1:0-14210 GCA_032273925.1 Rhynchotus rufescens | reverse complement strand
TATTTAAAATGTTATGATGTTTCTCTTTTAATTGGCCCTCAGTCAATTTCTTGAAGACTTTTTTGCAGTATATTTGTTAGCCACGTTCTTTGTAAGTCATATGAATCTGCATGTTGCTCAGTAATGATATTCCAGTTATGTTGTCTTTAAAAAAAAAAGAAAAGAAAAGAAAAGAAAACTTAATGGATTTTTGGTTTAATTAGATATGTTATAGCATTCATATTTTACATTATATATTGTGTGTGTTTAGAATCTGTATTCTTTTTCTTGAATCAGACAAGAAATGTAGCTATTCTATTTTCTGATATTTTAATAGAAAATTTGCTGCATTCCCAAATACTTTGAAATGCTTTGAAAACATCAAGATCTAATGATGCTAAATTTAGCTCCAAAAAGGTTTATACCTGATGTGAAGCTAATAGCTACCTAAATTAGTTTATACTTGTTAAACCAGGGTACATGTGAACACGTGGCATATTTTGTGGGTGTGTATGCCCTTACCAGCTCATAATATTGGTTTCATTTTATTTCTAGTTTTTCACAGGTTGGTGGATAATGATAGATGCTGCAGTAGTTTACCCAAAGCCAGAACAGATGAACCATGCATTCCATACCTGTGGCGTGTTTTCAACACTAGCTTTTTTCATGTAAGTGTGTGTGACTCTCATATATAATACATATATATTAGCAAAAAAAGGTCTTATTAAACACGTTTTTACTAAGTGATATGCTATATGATAAAAATTTGAATTAGTTTATTGTAAATTATTTGTCGATAATTTTCCAGTATCGTGTTGCATGGCAATGTAAAGGTTTTTTGGTTTAAAAAAACCCACAAAACTTTAAAAAATCTATATATAGTCTCTGTTTCTAATAATAATTTATTCATTCATTGTTCTTCTTTCCTTTATACTCTTGTCTATTTAAGGTAAATTGCTTTTCCTGCATACTTTGATTGAATACACAAAACCAGACCTCTTTTGTACAAGTGGCCTTTTAAAATAAGAACTCCAAAACTTGAAAACTGTAATGCTGTTCAGTGATTCACCTGAATATGCAAACGTTAGACTGCTTGCTAATTTTTAAGTAATTTCTCCATTTTTGATCTAGTCCAAAACCTCATCACATGGTAGGGATAGTAATATTGTACTTTTTCTTACAATCTAAAGATGTAAGTGTGGCAACCTTTAAGGGAAAGTAATTCCTTTTTTAATTCTTAGTGTCTGAAAGTTGTCTCTGTTTGTTTGTTTGTTTGTTTGTTTTTTCCTTCCTTCTCCCAGCCACATAACTTGTTTTAAGAAGACTTTGTCTCCTTGCAGAATGTATCTCACTTGAATATCTGGGGGTTCACTGGGATGGAGAGGGGGTTAACTGGGATGGAGAGGCAGCAAAAAGTACCTTGTGTCCTAATCAAATGCATCACGTTATGGGCTGTTACGACTCCTGTGAAGTGGCCTTAGATGTTTTAAAAACTTAAACAGATAACCAAAAAGTCACTGGGAATATTTCAATCACTAAAAAAGAGCAATTAAGCTCTTCCAGCCTACAGGTCTGTTAATCAGAAAAATCAAGTGAAACTTTTGAAAGGTTTTGGGGGCTATTTAGAAATCCATTTGGAATCCTTCCATTAAGGATGTGTAGTAATGAGTGGCTATACAGGAAAGACTTGCTGAGTATTTTCTCAGAATTTATTGCATCTTAAAAACTGCTAGTGTTTTGTTTTGAATTGATTTTCTAATGAGTTGAAGCATATGCACTTTTTTTTTTTTGTTTTTATTACTAGGATAAATGCTGTGTCAAACGCGCAGGTGAGAGGAGACAGCTACAGTGACGGATGTTTAGGGAGGACAGGTAAATTAACTCTAAAATCATGCTGGTTAGAAAGAAGTTTGTTTGTTTGTTTGTTAAGTGCTGATTAAACGAGTAATAATCAGAATCTAAGGAGTAGGAGTGAATTTACTACTTAAAGAAGTTTACTTCCTTACAAGTTTAGCACTTGGAGGTAGTTAGATATCACCCTTCTGAAGATACCTTCCTGAAGGAAACACTGGAAGGGGTTGGGTTTTGTACTGTACTGAAAGGCTATCCCAGCCTCAGAAACGATGCAGTTTTGGTGGAGACCCTTTTAATTAGTCCCCTTCAAGTTATATTAAATCATGGAAATTAGAGCTTGTGCCACAGGTCTTCATTCCCGATGACTGGAAATACCTGCCAAGTATTTCCTCCCTAAAACATTAGGAATCAAACCACTATTTGTTCTATTAAAACAAATAGGCAAAATTTGATTTATTTTGTCCTTGATGCTCGCTTTAATCCTTTCCCTTTGCACCTTCGGGGAGGTAACACTGCATTGCGATGGGTCATGTGTCATGGATAATGTGCTCTGTGGTTCTCAGTGGTTTAAATATTCCCCGCAGGTGCTCGTGTCTGGCTTTTCATTGGCTTTATGCTGATGTTTGGTTCACTTATTGCTTCAATGTGGATTCTCTTTGGAGCATATGTTACACAGAGTAAGTCTCCTTCTTGATTAATTGTAGTAAAGAGATGGGGTTTGTTGCTGTTCTAGAATGATCATCACACCTGATGCAAAGTGCTCTGCCTCAATTTGATGCCTACTCTGTGATGTAGCACCTTGTTTAGGAGTTCTTCCATTTTTTGCTTTACATCTTGAATCTGAAAATCTAGTGGGCCATTCTCAGCTTTTTACTGTATGGATTTCAGGGAGTGATGGGAACTACCACTATGAGCTCCTTCAAACAGTCCATGTATGGATTTTATATGTGACTCTTTGTACCTAGGCAGACAAAAATACATTTATAAATGTATATATTATATATGTGTTTATCTAGATGTACATAGCTGTAATGTGTAGAATAGATATTCTATATATGTAAAAAAAATATATGCATATGGGTAGCTAACTGTAATTCAGGAATTGCTGCTGAGTTATGAACTCTTGTGGGTTTTTTTATATGCATATATATGTATTTTAATGACAAATATTTAAATAAAATTCAGAAAGGCTTCTCTGAAGACTAAAATCCTTCTGAAATATTATGGATTGTAGTTTGGTTTTGCGGTTTACTTTCACACACAGAAAAATGTTTCTGTTGTAAGCTGGGAGGCAGGAGACACAAAGAATGGAAATGTGGTCTGTTCTTTTCACAGTAACACATGTGATTTTGTAGTTAGATCATGGGAGTGATACTATGGGCAATGTTTTGAAATATATTTTCTAGTGCAAAAGAACTTAAAATTTCTTTTTCATTTAACTTGCAGACACTAATGTTTACCCTGGATTAGCAGTGTTTTTCCAGAATGCGTTGATATTTTTCAGGTAAGGTGTTTGGGTATGTTTCCCTCTTTCCATGTGAGAATTTACTTGTTTCCATACATATAGGTACCCCTAGAAAATAGATGCTAAAAGCCAGAGGCTAACATCACACTTGTCTTTAGACAACATGAGCTTGCAGCTTTCAGTGCAGTACTCCCTGGGATTTCCCTGTTACCACCTTGTGCTTTCCTACATGAGGAGAACAGTACATAAAATATACTCTTCTTGGGTCACAGAATCATTATGGTTGGAAAAGACCTTCCAAGATCATTGAGTGCAACCCAATAAATCCCTCACCAGCATGTCTGATACTGGGCAGAGAACTGATGTGATACTATCCATTTCATAAACCAATCAAACTTTCTTAAAACTTTTTTTTTAAAAAAAAAACCCTCTATTGCTGTTTTTTTTTTTTCCAATCTTGCTTTCTTGCTTCCTCCAGTGCCTAGAGCCAAATCTTCACTTGCCCATTCTTCTCCTGCTCTTCCTTCCTGTTAGTGCAGCTCTTTCTGCTCCCACTCGATTTGCACCCCTAGAATATGGATGGCCAAGGATATAGACAATGTTCTGGGTGAGATATTGCCAGTGCTCAGGGTATTGCCAGTAAGATTTTCACGTCTGCACTATGAGCACCTTGCAGTGCTTCCTGGGAGTAGTAGGTGATGGATCCTGCTGACTTTTTTTCTGGACTATTTCATGACAACAGCCAATGGCTTGATTTTTTTTTTTAATTATTTTATTTTTTTTTTTGATGCCTGGATTTTTTTCTGCTAGACGAGCTTTCAATTATGAAGAGTGATGAAATTATCTTGTATGAACATGGTGGTTTGTTTCATAAAAGAAATGGTTTTAAGTTGAATACTATTTTATATAATGGCATCCAGTGTCTTGTAAGACACTTTGAAACTCTTTATAGCTATGCCAACTCTTCTAGTGCATTCTGTAATGTGTTATCTATTAATATTATTGGGTGAAGAGAAAACAGTGGAAGCTGAATCAATCCCACTATCAAAAATTTGGCATAACCTCCTCCTTTGCAAGGTCCATATCCATATAAATCCCTGGGTTAACAATTTTCCTTCTAGTACCGTATCAGATATCTGCAGTGATCGGATAGACTGGCTCCCCCCGGGAGTCCTGACTGTTCTTGTTTGGCTAAGTTTGTTATCTAGGTATGAAGTATGAGACTTATTCATTTATTTATTTAAAACCATGTTTAGTTTGTTTTCATCCCACCATTTACCTGAAGCAGTAACACTTGTGAATTGCACCCAGTGCTGCAGACCCACTTCCTCTGGGCTAGATCCTGGTCACTCAGCAACTCCTTTCTCCGTGTCCTTAGCACATTCCCCTTTTTTTAAGTGAATCTTTTCATCTTTGATTAGTGTTCTCCACAACACCTGTATTCCCTAAATGGTGCTTCAGGGATGAAGCATTAGTCCTGGTTGTTATTCCACCATTTTTTGTTTGTTTGTTTAATGTAATGTGCTCTATTAATAATTCTCTCATGAGTTGCCCAAATGTTGTATTATTTACCATTACTTCATTATTATTGATCTTAGCATCAGTATTTCTCATGTCTCTGCCTACTCCTTGTCTTATGATTTAGTGTGATTGTGCTCTTTACCATTCATTTGTTGGTTATAAGAAAAAAGATCCCCCCACAAAAAGTTTAAATTAAGGAGATCACGCTTGATTGTGATCCTTGGATATTTCTTTTGATCCATGGCAATGCTTAACTGCATCCAACCTGACGAAGGGCATTTTGGGAATCCAGCTGTAATTTGTACCTGCCTTATCCACCACAGGGTGTGTGTTCTTTCTGATTTCCTCATACCCATTTAATTGCTCACATTCTCATCCTGACATGATGCTCTGTGTTCAGCTGGTTGCTGTACTCCAGGATAAGACCTGTCACTCCACAGATCTGGCATCTCTCTAACTCCACATATTAGTCCTAGAAACTCCTGAATATCAGAATTTGTTACTTTTATTTTCCTTTAGGAGGGCAGTTGCTTTACTGCAAGGCCAAGTATTTTTATTAGTTGAGCAGTTGCTTCAACTCTGTCTCATGCTTTCAGAAATGGATAGAGCATGAAATACAAATGCAAAAAAGTACTGACTTGAATAAATATTAACTTGATTTTTTTTTTCTTTAGTACCCTGATCTACAAGTTTGGAAGAACAGAAGAATTATGGGGATGAGAGATCAAGGAGAGCGTTGTCTATTCCATAGTGGCTATGTTGTACTCTGTATGTAGATACATTTACATTCATTTGTTCTCATTTTGCTTTCTCAATCATACGAACTGAGACAAATTACAGTTTCTGTAAGAAGTTCCCTCTTTTCAGAGGAACGCTTTGTGAATATGTACATATGACTGTATATATCTTAAAAAGGGAAAGTCGGGCTCGCTGTCCGAAATCTTCACACTCATTTCTTCAAACGCACGGGGCTCCGTCCACCTTCCACACTTCCAGACTTCCACTGCAGGGGAGCTACAAAGACATTAGCAGGATAAAGTGGGTTCCCCATAAAAGTGGTTATTACTCTTGGGCATGGGCCTGCTCGAGCTCCTTTGGCAAGGGCTGCTTGGTCACCTGAAGCTGCAGAGAGCCTAGGGAAGGGGCCCAGCCAAAACTGTCCTTCATGTCGGTAAATTCCGTTGCATTCTTGAAAGTTGCTTTCAAGAATTTAACTGCTCAGAAGAACTCAAAAGTAGCTTTAATTTTTGAACAAGGCCCTGTGTTGGGCAGCTCCTGCGTGGCAGATGCAGCTCTTGCTGATCCCCCTGCGCTCTAGCCCAAGGGAAATCTGGCAGCAGTCCAGCCCTCGCAGGGCCGAGCTCTTGCCCTTCACTCCAATAGACACTAATAAGCATTTACTGTATCTGCTAATACTAAAAAACCCTGGAACTGATGCTAGTTAATCTTAAGGGACGTAAGGAAGAAAAGAGAGTCAGACCAGCATGTCTAATGTTAGGCCAGAATACATTTTCCTCAAGGAAAGCTTTTTGCTCATTAAGTGACTCTGCTGTGTATGACTTTTTAAATAGAAATGGTGAGCATTTCAAGTGGGGATATAATAGAGATGTATTTATTGCTGTAGTGCTTCTAAAAAAAATAATGATCTTACCGAGCATTTTGACTTCCCTGAGTTTTAGGAGTGCCACTTGCCCCAGTTAAAATTTATTTATTTCCCAAATTTGATGGGCACTTCATAGAAATGCAGCTGTTAATGAAATCCAGTTTCTTCTGGCTGAAATAGACAGGAAGGGAGCACATTCTGTAGCTTTGGACAGATCTTGTATATACACCTTGCTGTTGGTGACTTCCTTCCCTTACGAGTTTTCTGTGGTCCTGGAGCATTTGAATCTCCCCTGCGTCCAAAAGCTTTTATAACTTCCTGTGTATCAGAATAGCCCATGAAGTGGTACTGCCCGTAAGGCTGTAACTTATGTGCATGGTTACTGTGTGCTGTTAGTCATCTAACTGCTCCCTTGTGGGAATCTTTCCAGTGGACAGAATATGAAGCAAATACTGCAGCTGAAATTGTGCTACTGGCTAGACTAACTTCTCTCCCGCTCTCACCGCCCTGCAGTGAGTTAAAATAGATTCACTGGTGTCAACTGCAGCGTTGCACAGGAGTTGTCTGTCGGGTTGTGATTCCAGAAACTGGCAATAAACTTTATCTTATGTTCTCAAAGCAGCGTGCGAATGTCACAGGGTAACTTTGCAGTCGTCTCTATTTAACAGCGCAAGTCATGCTGGCCTTGAAGCAAGTCTTACACCAGCTAATAATTAAACCCAAACGTTCTTGTTCTGCTGTCGGGCTCCCATCGGTGAGCTTGTGAGTGTGGGCATCGGCTTTGCAACTGAGAAACAAGCAAGGCAGAAACCAAGCCCAGCTGGGGGTGTCTGTGCCAGCTGCCCCTTGATACCCCTGCACAGGCAGTACGTATTCAGCAGGGCAGGAGGGCTCCCGGGGTGCTTGAGGAGAGCTTCCTCTTCAAACCCTTCTCTTCAGAGCAGGGAGCAGGCTCTTTGCTGGAGTTGCCTGCATCTTGCGTCAGAAACTTGCTTGTTTCTGCCTGCATCTTGGCCATCGCTTTGGGATTTGGGGAGTTGCTTTGGTGATGCCTACTGATTAGATGGGAGCTAAGAGAGGGAGGGAAAAGGCATAGCTTGGAGGGTCCCAAGTTCCAAAGCAGCCTCGTGCAGCAGCCATGCAGGTTTTATTCAGAATGTCCCTAGGTTACTTTGCCACTGTAAGTAGTTCCATAAGGTTGACAGTGATTGCTCATTTTAAGTAGTGCTTTCACCTTTTAAATAGTGCGTTGACCTCTTATGGTGGGCACCTGTGGTGATAAACTTTGACTTACTGTTACCAGAAGGTGTGTGCATTTGTTTTGTTTTTTTAACTTGGTCTTTGTGCAGCTGTTAGAAATACCTAATATAAGCACTTCAAACACAAGTCTTCTGTGTTTCTATTTAGTAGGCCAGGTTTATTCAGCAAATTATAGGCTGCATCTGTAATTATTCCCAAGGAATGTTTTGTATGTGGAAGCCAGTACTGGCAGCCTCTGTTACACATACCCGAGGCTGCCCTTCCTCATTTGTTTACAGCAGTCTTGAAAAAAAAAAAAAAATCCATGGGCAAACCTAAGAGCAAGTGGAGATTCTGCAGCTGCCAGGCAGGTTGTAACTTCTTGTCAGCTCTAAAGCAGGACTCAGCCTTCAGCTGACTCACTGCCTGGGCATGCTAAGAAATGGCAGCTGATTAAGAGGCTTCCTTCTTCAAGGAAGCAGCTCCATTAATGTTAGTGCCTTTACACAGGCTTGGCTTGTGGCTTCCCAGAAGGGCTGGAAGAGCTTAACTCAGAAAATCGACAGCGATGGCTGTAAAGCAGATCCCTCAAGAGCTGACTCAGAATAACTTGGAACAATTACACATAATCATGTTTATTTCATTAAAAAATTACCATGAGTGGAATAAAAAAAATCTAAACAATCTTTATTATGTACAAAAGGGGAAGATTCTTTTCCTTCAATTTTACTGGCAGTGGAAAGGGGTTTCCACCTTTCCCTCTGCTTCATAGCCCTTGGTGTTGTAGCCTGAGCTTGGTCTTGCTGCTTCTGCTTTGTAGGATCCCCCCGAAAAGCTTTTCTTGTTGCAGGACCGCAAAAGATTTTAGTGTCTGAGAGCTGTTCAGACATTTTGTACAAATGCTGAGCAAACTCCATTTTAGAGTTCATTTTTGCCAGAAAAAATAGCCTTGTTTCCCCCAGGAGCAAAAGATTAATGCTTCTTTTGACTGCATTGGAGGCCCAAACGGCGGTGGGAGCAGTGCACGGTGGCTGGTATGGAAGTTAGCTCCGAGGAGGGTCGAGTCCAGTCTGGCTGCTTTGTAGAATGCATTTTCAACTAGAGGGAAGAAGTAGAAGCCACAGAAGTGCTTAAACTGAGTCAAAAAAAAGGAGACTAATGAATGCTAAAACAGAATTCATAAATAAGGCAACCACAAGAGGAAAAAAAAAAATCCACATAAAAAGTAATCCATGCTGCACTTACTCGACTAAAAGAAAACAAAACAGGTTGCATCACCTCTTAAAGTGCATGTTTTTCAAAGTTTTCTTACAACTAGGGAAAAAGCTTTATGACATTGAACGCTGCTGGTAACTGTTTCCATCCACTCCGTCTCTCTTACAACTAGTTAGTGTTCCTGTCACCGTCCCGGGCCGCCTCGTCGGTGTCTCCCGGTGAAGGCAGGTGCTTCCGTGCCGCAGCAGGAGCCCCTGCGAGGAAGACCGAGCTGCCTCTCCCCTCACGGGAAGCCGGGTCTGGCCCCAGCTTGGGCACGGGCGCCGTTTTGCCCAGGGCTTGTTGCGCTGCCAGGAGCTGCTGAGCGGCGCTCGGGGGCAGGAGGCTCCACAAGACTGGGAAGGAGGGTCTCTCTGGGGCGCCCCTGAAAGTTCATTCGCTTTCCCTGGAGCTGCCGGGGGAAGGAGCTTTATCCTCCGTGCTGGTGTCACCATCCTGGCTTCCTTCTCCGCTGCACACCACAGGCAGGAAGTCGCAGGGATCGTCCTCCACATGGTTCTCCAGCACCTCGGGAAAGGTCAGGCTGGGATCTTGCAGATACTGGAAGAAGCGAGAAAAAGCAGCTTAGGGGCTGTGCAGGGAACGAGTGCATTAGAAATCACAGAGACAGGACAGTTACCAGCCCCTCTAGGCAAGCTGCGTCCGACCCGGATTCATGGAAATGGCTGATACTGTATGGGAACTGCGCTGACCCAGGAGAAGTGGAGACATGAGGAATACCCAGAAAGCTTCCTCCCTGTTGCTGGGGGAGGGAGAACGTGCAGACAACCATCCCTCCCCAAAGCTGTTTTTCCTGCTGTCGGAGGCACCATAATCTGCCTGGGACAGGGCTGCAGCTGCAGAGTAATGTGTGGCACACGACCCAAATGAGCCCTGCTTTCCAGGAGGACAGCGCTAGACCTCTCCATATAGCAGGGATGGTGGGAACAGAGTGACTTCCTCAAGATTCATACAGGAGCCTCAAATACTGGCATTTGCATGAGTTCTGGCCCAAGGGAACAGGGATTTGGCTTTGGGGGAAGGAAGGCCTGTGCTAGAAGTGTTTCCTGTAACTCTGACGCTGACAGCTTAGGCGCTTCTCTAAATGAAGGAACCACGTGATGAGCTGAAAGCCTGGACCAGGATGTATGAAACTGGCTTAGAATGAGGGCTATTTTGTACTAGTGAGAATTACTTTTAAGAGGAGAAGGCCCAGGCCCATTGATCCCCTCTAAAAATAGATACTTAGAACTAATTCCACAGATTTACTGATTTTACTTATTTTCTTGGCAGTTATTTTCCCTCATAACAGGCTCCCTTGCTCATCAGAACCTACTGTTGCTGTGGGGTTTTTTCCCCTCTAGATTCAATCAATTACTCCAGAAACTATAGACTCTAATGGAAAACAAATAAGAGGGGCAATGGATTAATTCTGGCCGTCCTTTGCATGAAACGTGCACTCTTTTACTGTGCTGCAAAAGGACCTTTTTTTTTCTTCCGTGAGCTGTATTTTGGTGTTTTCACTGTGTCCTGACAAACTGGAAACTGAAGCAAATACAAAGCGAGAAAAATGATTTGCTCAAGGTTCTGCAGAAAGTGTGGCACCGTTCACTTGTATTTCTATAAAAACTGGCCTAATGTGTAAGATTACTGCAACATAGAGACATATGCAGCCAAGAAATCAACCTCAAAAAACCCACAAGCAACTACTAACTTTAAAAAAATTGGAAAATACGCTGAACAACAACTTTGAAATAAAAAAACCCTTTCCTTAAAGGTCACTTCCTGTGTAAGTGCTAAAAAGAGGAAGATGAAGAAGACTGAAACATTTTTAGTACAGAAATGTGTGAGCTACACCGAGAAAAAAGAAGTCACAGGATGATTTTTGTATTGCAGAGTTACATAAAGCTACAGGGAAAGGAAAAAAAAATACAGTTAATAGAAATATGGGGAATATCATGTAATATAATAGTTCACAGGAAATCAGCAATTGGATGTATTGAAATGAAAGGCTGAGGAAAGGCCTCTGTTTGTCTACAACCAGTTTCAGTTACGTTCATGTCAAGCTGACTATTGCCATGTGCAGGGGGAAGGAATGAGGGAAAGGAGATACACATACCTCTTCAAAGTGGGAGGGGATTCTGAAAGGTGCCTGAGACCAGTATTTAATTGTGGTGTGGTATCTCTGTATGAGAAACAAGCCGACTATTGCAAAAATTAGGATCACCAAGATTAGCAGAAATATTAGTATAGCATATCCAGTTGTGGTTGCCTCTGGAAAAAAAAAAGAAGAGAGAGTGGAGCAGGGTCATACTTGCACAACATCACATGTCAAGCAAAGTGTAAAGCAGCTTAAATTTGCTACCCAAGCTAAATAAAGCAGAACTGCTGAGGTCTCATCCATGCCCGTGGCCAGAGGGGTTGGAAAGCAGGAGAAACTCTTATTCTGGAGCAGCCTTCTCCTTCCCACCCCGCATCTCAAAACCCCTGCAACAACCACAGGAAGCTCAGAAGCCTCCGAGAAGGGGAAGCAGGCCGAGGAGAGGGACGTGCCTCTCCTGCAGGAAGCAGTGACGGAGCCACGCGAGATTTTGCAAGAGTAACTCTGTCTCCTTCACCAAAGACCAAGTATTAGGGGAGTTTGTTTTGTTTTTTAGGCAATAATACCCATAAAAGGCTCTTTGACTAACTTAAAGATACCAAGGCGTACTGAAAGCCCCTTGTTCTTTTGCTACTAGAACTCCCGCCAGCGGTGCCCTCGCTGCCCTCCTGCCAGGCAAGGTTGTGTAGCTCCCTAGCGGGACCATCTAAGCCTCCTGCCCCCCACTCACGGCACCAGATAGAAACGAGAGCAGCAAACTGCGGGTCGTACCGCTGAGGGCAGTACTGTAACACTGTGGGGCACTGGGCCGGCCAGAGATGTTGCAGTATAGCGTCTGGAGCTCTACTCGCACTTCCAAACAGTACAGCGTCGACTCCTTTAGATCAGTAATTTTGAATAGCGAACTGCTCGTCTTCAGCTCCTGTTTAAAAGGCAAAAGAAAAGATTATTTATATATATAAAAAAAGAGTTGTGTTCAGTACAATTCCCCTTTCAACACCTAAGTTTCCCAGTTAAAAAAAAAAACACAGATTTTACTTTTATTTCTCAGCTTTCCCAACCATGTCAAGTGCATTTCACCTTTGCTATTTTAAGGCATTTGAAATTTCGCTGTTTTAAAATGGAACGAAGCCTGATCATTTAAAACCTCCTACAAGGACACAAAAAGCAAAGGCCTGAAACCTGCTGCAAGGTCTTGTTTGATCCCCAGGGTCCTACCGGACACCTTGGGTGCTGCTAATGTGCCACCCCAGGCAGTGCAAGCAACACAGGAAGGGAGAGGGAAAAACAAGCCGCGAGAGGCGTCCCCACCACCGCAGGCTGCTGACACCAGGGCAGTGTTCACTAGTTCAGTGAGGTCTCTTCCTCCTAAGCAGGAAAAGGAGCTGAGCAACCAAACAAAACCTTCACCTTCTCAACATGGTCTCCACACTCTTTTTTTTAACCTTAGAGGTGAAAAGTCTCAGGGCTGCCAAGCCTCAACTGCCAAACCAGAGCAGCTTCTTGTCTGAACATCAAACATTAGGGTGTTCTATACAT
Source organism: Rhynchotus rufescens (assembly GCA_032273925.1). Lineage (NCBI taxonomy): Eukaryota > Metazoa > Chordata > Aves > Tinamiformes > Tinamidae > Rhynchotus > Rhynchotus rufescens. Next base: position 1,655 of record JAVCKT010009284.1, on the reverse strand, counting down.
GTCAGAAAAACATGCCTTTTGGCAGGAGAGGAAGGAAGTCGGGGCTTTTCAGATTTAACAAGGTCCTTTGGGACAAATGGTTTAAAAAGTAATCCTTTTAATGAAACTTTTTCTGCTTTTGTTTTTTAAATTTTAGAATGCTCTTCTTGTAATTTTTTTTTTACTTTCTGCCCTGCAAGGCCAGTCAGCCAGGAGCATGTTTGCCCATTCCCAAGGGCAGCATTTGCCACTAGGGCAAAGTTCCAGTTAAATCGGGGGCAGCTGCTCATCCCAGTGGTCGCCCTCATGTTTCCAGGAACTCCTGTCCTTCCCAGCCCCAGGGGTCCCGGCAGCATCAGGCCCCTGCAGGCACCTCCTGAAACTGCTGGCACAAACCAGCCCCGCACAGGAAAGGAGGGAGGAGATTTCAGAGTCTTCCAAATTGCTCAAGCCTCGACAGTGAAATGCCGCTTTCAAGGCAGCTCTGCACTTTGGCGACACTCTCCTTTGCTCAAGGTTTAACCTCGCTTTTATACGGAGGGAAAAAAAGTTCCTTTTTAAAGTTTGCAATGCTTGAGCCAAGACCAGATGAACTTCTGTTCATGCGACCAACTGCTGACCTTTGCTGCTAGAAAAAAGCCCGGCGGACATGGCCCTTCCTTCCTCCCTTCTGGTCTTTTGCCGAGAGGCACCGACAACAACCACCAAGCCCCGTGCTCAGAGCTCTTACTTTTCTGGTGGCGCGAGTCGCGTTCTCCCAGTAGGACACGCGGTACTGCAGGAGCTCCCCCGGCCTCGGTGCGAAAGGGGGCGTGATGCTGAGGAGAAGCGAGTCAGAGAAGGCGGCCTCAGCGGCGCCGCTCACGCGGGGCGGTCCGATAGTAGCTGCAAACACACGGAGAGAGAGAGAGCAAGTGGTGAAGCCGGCGGGGCCGCGCGCCCGGCTTGGGCCTGGTTTGCGCTGCAGCCTGCTCAGGACCGAGAGATCTGTCTGGAGGAAGTAGGGGGCATGGGAGACCTGCTCCTCCAGTTGACTGCAAACTGCATCAGATCTAGGGAGCAAATGGAAAGAAGCATTCCCTGTCGACTTTCCCTGGAAATTAAACAAACATCCATCCATATCTATTTGGACTTAATGGTGATATCAGTTTGTTCATTTCCCTCCCCCTGCCTCGCAAATAGCAAATTTAGCCACATCATTCCAGCTTCTCTTAACACCACATTTTTGGGTCAAACCAGACTGGAACAGGAACGGTTAATTCCCCTTCACCACTCTCCCCCGCTTTGTTTCTCCATCTGTCCTACAGACTGATGACATCATTTTGTGAAGTGCTCTGATGTCTATATCATAAAAAACATTATGCAAGTTATTAGCATTGATAGTGCGAAAGGAGACATTTATGTGATTGCAGGTCACCTTGTGATCACAAGTCATTTATCCTTTGTATCTTGTCTTCTTTCAAAGGCTGAGCTTATCAGCATTTGGGAGGCCCCCTCGCATCAAAACAAACACTCTCCCTTTGCACACTGGGGAAGGGAGGATATTAACACGAAGAGTCAATTCTTGAGTGCAATCATTGCTCCCGTTGCCTTGTAAAGGATAAAAAAGACCAAACCAAAACCCAGCAGATGCTGCTCGCTCTTGTGTTGCTTAGAGAAAAACACGGCCCCGTGAT
>JAVCKT010009283.1:0-19981 GCA_032273925.1 Rhynchotus rufescens | reverse complement strand
ATATGACTGGTCAGCACAATTCTCCCAACAAATTAGCTCCCAACAAATTTGTCTCCCAACAAATTAGCTATTGCCTTTCTTTTTCTAGCCTCCTTTCAGCTTTACAGTCTGCTCTGTAGGATGCAACTATATGTTGTAATAGCAAATGTGTAGAACAGTGGTTCTGTGAATGCTTTTTATTGATTAACTGCTGGTCATATAAAACTATTAGAGAAATGAGATATGCCAGAGTAAGGGGAGGAGGCAACATTATCTCTTTTCCTTTATTAGTCAAAGTACATCTAAGGAAATATAATCATGTTTTCTATGAGGATGGGAATGATCGGTCCAGAACAGTTAATATCTCTGAAATAATAATGGCATTTTCATCATGTTGGAAAGCATTCCTCAGGCATTGTCTGTTGAGATGTATACCTAAAGAAGCTGTTATTTCACCATGCAGTTATCCTTAAGGAGAAGGGCAGTGGTCCTCAAGCAAATGCTTCCACAGCTACCTGTAGGCACATAGCCTACAGTTCTGACAGGTAAAATAAAAAACACTGAAGAAATGAGAATGCAATTTTGTCTAGTTACCACCACCCTTGTTATTTCAGTACATATCTCAATTAAAGTGTAAAAAGCTTCAGGGGTCCGAGTGTCTTAAAGAAGGATAGGATCTCAGATACCAGAGTACAAATTCATTGCCTTCACCACTTGGCTCCATCTGAGAAAGAATCAGAAAGGCAGAAGGTAGGGAACATGGATGCTCTTAACAACAATTAGTCTCATTATCATTTTGCTGTGCTTGCTGCAATAGAATCACACTGTGCATTTGCATAGCCTGCATACTACTTAGTCAAGTCATTTCATAGCAGAAGAAACACCTTGTTTGGAACCAGAAGTTAGAAAGTGAAGGACATGCATTTTAGGTCTGGCAAAGCACCATTTTATCTGTGCAGCAAGGGCCCAGGGAGAGGTGAGAAGGGCAAGACAAATCTGATGAGCAGAGGAACTGTAAGAGCGGGCAAGGAGAAGGAGAGATAGCACTCAGACAGTTTGAGAAGTAGACGAGACAGAGATAAGGAGCCATATCTATCTAATAGACATTCTTTCTCTAATTCTAATGGAAATTCTATCTCCCAGAGCCTCTCAGTGGAAACCTAATCCACCTCCAAGGGATACATAGCATAGCACAAAGCAGAACTCAGATGACGTCAAGGTCATTTTCATCTCATCAAACACAGCCTGGCACCTTCTTCCTCCCCTCCCTCTGCACTATATTCTTGTGCAGCCTGAGAAGAAGAGAATGAGTGAAATGACAGGTAACATTTTAATAATGCACTAATGCACAATAGAATCCAGGAACAAATCTTCTGCTGAAGAGTTTTATTTTGGTTTTTTTTGCAGGGGAGAAACTGCTCTGTTGATTGTTTTAGAGATCAAGGAATTATTTCCTTGATCTCCAAATCAAATCAATTGTCCTGTAAAATTTGTTGATTGTACAGGAGATCAAGGAATCATACTGAAAAAAAAAAAAAATGGCCTGAAATGCAAAGTTTAAAGAACCAGCAGGTGAGTATTCCTAGTTCACCTTCTAATGACCCTGCTAAGAGAAAGTATGGGATATATTGCAATCTGGTCCACATTTGGTGTTAACTCTGCTTTCGGATTGGACTAGAAGATGTTCTGAAGTCCTTTCCATATTGAATGATACTACAGTCTCCCTGGATGTATATTTTCAAAGTTATTCTAATATGAAGGTAGATTACATAAACATATGACCAGAAGTATAAACAAGGTCATTATCTTACGTAATGGTGTTCACATTTCAAAGCATCAATGATCACCTCTCAGAATCAGAAGGAAATGTCTTCATTTCTTCTACCAATTTTACAGAGTTTCAGTTTCCACATTTGTTACTAGGATTATCTATTATAGTCTGTCTCCTCAAGGCTGTACTTTTTCTAATAAAGATGTTTAGCTGTGCTGTTAAAAAGGAAAGATATGCTTATCAAGGTGAAAGTGTTTAAGTCCCAGCTTCTGCTCCTGAGAAACAAGTAAATTCAACTCCAGTAATATACATTATGAAAAAAATAATAGCTATCTTCTGGATGGTACTTGTTGTTGTGAGACATATTGAAGAACTCTAGCATAACAGCTTGCAGCCTTATTAGGACCTGGTTTATAGAGCATTTAGGAGAACTTGCTTTTCCCTCATGGTGTCATATTCAAAAATTATTCCAACCTGCCACTCATATCACTGAAACTCGTCTCATACAGAATGTTTCATTTCTCTCCTTTCCAATGTAAAAGCCAAAAGTTAGGTCTATTTCTAAGTTGTTCCTCCTGCTGCGTAGAAGGTTCCTGTACTAGAATGAAAACTGTGCCCCTGAAGACCAGCGTTTCTAAAGCAGATAAAGCATCCCAATCTTGAACTGACAAACAATGACAAGCAAGGGACTTCCTTTTTTCCTTTGCTTCAGTAGCTGTATCTAAGTTCAAGTCCTTACCTTTGATGCCTAAACTAAATTGTAGATATGCTTATTTGCAGTTTTGTACCTAGCCGATCCTGATCTTACCTTGCTGACTTGACTTCTTGAGCCGACTTTGTCACTATGGACTTGCCTGGAAACCCATGGATGGGTCACCATACTTGCTCTGCTTGCTTTGCTCAGGCATTGCAAGACTTGGTCAATGAGGCCACTGTCCTTTGAGCTGTGCTCCTTTGGCTCCTGTCTCCCCTTCTTCTAGAGAACAGCTGACTCCAGCTGCTCTCTGACATGTTAGCATAGAGATAAGCTTATGCCAAAGACTCTCACAAATACTCAAAAGTTGGATTCTCAAAACATAGCACATTTATTCAAGCTATTAAATTCATAAACAGCACAGTGAAGTGCAGCTCTTCAAATAGCTAGTCCTTCAGCCCCCAGTCTATGAATCAAACTGTCAGAGACTATCCAGTCTCTGCAGCGCACTTATCCTTGAATTTGAGTGCCTCATTTCTATGGTGCATGCCTATATCCACATGTTAGTTACACATGGCCACAGACCACTGTTGAATAACTTATAATCAGCTGCTTCCCTTTAGCCGTGACCTCCAAGATCACACAGCCTGGCAGCTATCAAAGATATCAAAGATTGCTAAGAAGAAACCACAGATATGTAACCACTATATTAGACAGAGAGATCTGTCTTTAGGAAATCTTCTACTGTGAAGGAGTACTTGCAAAGATGATGTGATAGCAGTTTACTACTGCAAGATGAGAACACTGCAGTCTACTGAATTATTTTTAAAATTGGTCCTTGGTGTGGTTGTAGGAGAATACCAAACCCACTAAAGCTCAGGTAGTCTGTGATTACTTAGTACCGAAAGTGAAGACATACCTACATTTTATACCTACATTTTAAGCATGTAGTCCTACAGAGAGATAAATCAGTCCTAGGTCTCTGAGAGATTCCCTCTCAATCACAAGCCTTCAGATGATGATCTTTTCTGTCTATGTGCTACTCATGTTAATTTTGGGTTGAATTTTGGGTTGAATTTTTACTGCATTTAAGTTAGAGAAGAACTCCATGAGCCAGAGGTCAGTGATGGTTTTCATCCATGCATCTCAGAGACCTGGGACCTGTGGCAGAGCAGCATGCCACATCTGCCCTCTTTACTAGACCACTAGAATCAGAGAGTCCTTGAAAATTTGCAGTTGTCAAATGATAAAGCGATACACAGTGATAAACACATGAAGCAGGCACTGAAGTGCTGATAGCAGTGGATACCTCTGCCAAAGCCCTACAATCTTGCTTTTAATAGCAGAATGAGAAAGGAGACCAATCTTTTGCAACTTGACAACCACCGAATGCATCAGCTGGGCCTTTGTATCTCTGAAACCCTCTGATAAGCAGGCAAAGAGTTAACAGCCTTGTGATGCCTTATAATCTGTAGTATCCAGAGCTCAGTTCACTCTAAAGACGTAAATGTGAAAAATGCAACACCAGCCTTGTCATAGAATGGTGATTGCAGTAATTTACATATTGATTCTGTGTCAATGTTAAATACTGAAATTGAAAGCATCTATTCTTCTGTATTTAACTATTCCTTCAGTCAAGATTATTTTCATGCTCATACAGACACGAACAACATGGAGGACAAAGAGTCCATTTTCATACCTCATTATCCTGTAGCATTCCCTCTGTATCAAAGTTCATGAGCCCTTGTTCTTACAATATTTTCCACAAAAATATTTCCAGAAATCTCTGCTTTCCTTCCATAGTAATTGTCCACAAAGTAATACTGAGGTATTCAGTTATCATACTGTGTCTTCCTTGCTTCCTCCTGTGTTACATATTTCTAAGCCATTTTCTTGGTCCTCCTGGCAGTGGGTCCCTGGAGAGTTTCTCCAATCAAGTGGTGACTTTCAAGACTGTGGCTCATTCCTGGGATCTTTCTTCGATATGGCCCTGTCAGCTCTACAAAGCAGTCACATGGAGCATACAATAGAATCACAGCAATCTGCTACTTCTCCTTTGGGGGGCATCACTCTTCATAGAGGATGCTTGGGTTTAATCAAATGGGTGGATGTACTACCAAATACGCTGAGATGGAATGGGAATGATAAAATGGCGTTTTTTTTTTCTTACTAAACTGTCTTGTCAAGAACATTTTCTCCGGAGATTATCAGTGATCTTCACGTATTACTATTGCAAGCTAGCTGAAGTATCAGTAGGAGATCTCCTGCTTCTCAGTCAAGATGCAGCCTTCTTCCCTAGAGCAAACACAGCAGTCACTGACCACAAAGAGTAAGCATCTGTCTCATAAGTGGAAAGAAACTTCATAGAAACAGGATAAATGTAAAGTAAGTATAGCGTGTAATAAATAACGAGAATTCAAGTGCTGAGCTATCCTACTGCGAACAACAGCATCTGTGAATTTGATGACTTCACACTTAAGAAGGTGCGGACTGGGGACAAGTTACGTATTCCCATGAAGGGTAGTGCTCATCCCTAGCAACACACACATTTCCCTTATACAATTCGGAATGCAAGTGCTCCAGTACTGCTCTAAATCACAGTAGTTTCAGACAGTTTTGAAACATGTGGGAAAGTAGGTGCTCAGCTTCCCAACACCACTATCTCTGCATATTCTTGCTGTGTGGAAGGAAGGTTAAAGGACAAATTCCCAAACTGTGCAAGGAGACATCATTATCACTCCAAGATGATTTTAGGTCACATCACTACGGCAGTGGGAATACCTGGATCTAGAGCCAAGAATCTATATGTTAATCTCTGTTGAAAGATAGGATGGCAGACCCGATGACTCTATTGTCTGCTCCACTCATGAAAGACTAATATTCCTCTGAGAGTGATCAGCTTAGCTAATAAGAAGAGAAACACAACTGTAATTAATAGAAAACACAGCTTAGAAAAAGATAAAGAGAGGGGACCATGCTGATAGCTTATAACTTAGCAGACTCATCAACACTTAATTAACAAGAGAAATATTGCAAAGTTAAATGTATTTACAGCACCAAGAGGAAATTTCACCACAAAACCCATCCTATCTGAATTCATTCCTATTTGTAGTGATAGCACTAGGATATTTTATGGGTGAGGTGTGAATTAATCCACCCTAAAGCATACCTCAATCCCATATCCTATGTCTTTAATTATATTTCATAAATATACACGAAAGGAGACATTTAAGACACTGCATTCTGTTGTTATGGCAACTGATACTCCAAAATTGATGATAAAAATAAGCAAAGGGAAGCTATATAAGAATAAATGCATCATGTTGTTATAGCAACCTTTTAATTCCAAAGAAGCTGGAATTGTGAGTATGGTAAGCATTGCTGGGAGCCTGTTCCCAGGTGCAACTGGCATTTTTTATCGAAAACATATGTCATAGAAAAGTGTACTATATACTACATATTCCTTTATATTTAACATTCTCATAATTAGGGGATACATTCCCCTTAGGACAATACTAAATTGGTAAAAATAAATAAAATATGGGTTTAGATCTGGCTTGTCAATTTACAGGATTGCTGTACTTTAACATTTGTAATGTTTTCAGTTTGAATTGCTCTATCCTCTTCTCCTCTCTTCTCTTCTCCTCTCTTCTCTTCTCTTCTCTTCTCTTCTCTTCTCTTCTCTTCTCTTCTCTTCTCTTCTCTTCTCTTCTCTTTCTGTCTCTCTCTTTTACACACACACTCACAAAGGATCTGCAAGACTTGTATTAAAATCATGGGATTCTCCTGGGAAGAAATACGAATATATTACTAGGTTATATTTTACTTACACCTAAGTGTCAGTCAGTTTGTACCTTTTCCCTCATTATTTTCTTCCATTTCTCCTGGCTGTTTCTTTTTTCCACTTCTCCTGTAGTTGTACTGAACCTGAGATAGCAAGTGATTTTATGTTTGGCAGAGGTGAAACTAAACTTATAGGAATCTTCAGCTGTAAAGATCTTTTATACATTTTTTAACAAATCTGGCCTCTTTGCTAATTTAGCTCAGTGAATGCAAGGAAACAGAGTGGGGAAAATGCAGCATTGAAGGGAAAATTTGAGTGAGAACACTGAAGCAATAGTTGCACTTAAATATATAATGAGACATCAGCCAATTTATACATGAACACTCTGAAAACACCCATTAACAATGAAGTGATAAAAAAATAATGTTTGCAGAGTGCTCCGCGGTAATAAACCAGAGGGCCAATATATTTTTGCTTACTGCAAACTTCAGAAAAAAAATGTATAAAGCTGCTGTGAGGAGAAAATTAGGGCCCATTGTCTTCTCTTATCTCCCATTCCTGCAGGGCATGGATATACTAGGACAGTGGGAAGCAAAAGAGTTTGTTGCTTCCTATTCATTGTGCCCAGCAGACTACAGGCACTTCCAGGCTGCATGATCTAGTCAAAGCTCAGCAGTATCATCTTTTTTGCTTTTAGCTGGGAGAATGTCCATTTCTGTTCCATTAGACACCATAAAACTACTTGATTTTCCCATGCAGATGAATGCTTGCTCTCTTTTCTATCTTTTTCTGTTGTTGATGGAGCAAGATGCTCATCTCCAGAGAGAGGAGGTCTCTCTGGACCTCATTGAAAGGGCCTCCTCCATCAGATGGAGAAGGAGAATGGTTCAAAAGGGAGGAGTGACCTCTGGCTGTCAAAATCAATACCATGAAATACTGTGATGGCACCTTTGCTGGATGAAGGTACAGGTCAGCTTTGAGGCAACTTTAGTGGTGCTTGTGGTTTTCAGAGGGTCCATGAAGCTCATGAGGGTCCTGCATGGTACCTCTGGAGCCATGTACAGTGTGCACACCATGCAGGAGTACAGAAACAATCAGTAAGGCTGTTTGCTGAAGTACAGAGTATAACCTGAATGTTGACCTGAACAAGGATTAGCGAGTAGCTGCTCCAGTGTCTGGAATCATTGCAAAAAGAAACACTCTTCTGTTTCACAATGAAAAGCAATTGAAATTTTTAACTCTCTAATCTAATCTAAGATCTAATGATCTCTCCCTCTGCCTTTCTCTCCCTATATCTTTTTTTTTTTTTTTTTTTTTTTTAAACATTAGCAAGGACATTTCCATGGGAAAACTATTTCTCATCAAATCTGAAGGTAGAAGATATATCTATCAGCCAACAATAAATGAAAACTAAGTAGTGGCAGCCAGCATTTGTTTAGATGTGGAAGTGGTTAATTTTTTTTCAGTAAAAGCCCTAACCTATGTGATTTAATCCAGGTTTGTTCATTTTGTATCACAAAATATATGGGTAGAAAACACATTTACCAATCATTTCTCATTCTTGCTCTTGCATCTTTATGGCTGTGATTCATTGACTGTCACATAAGCTTCTCCATCAGTTCCAGACAACAGTGTTTTTCCATCTTCCCATTTTTTTCTGCCTGCTGCTCTTCTTCCCCCCCTTTTTTTTTTCTCTCATCTCACCTAAAACTTTCATCAATGCCAAAGCCCATCTTCCCACAACTCATCACTTAAGAAGCATGTGGGACTGCTCTTATATTTGCCAGCCCCATGCAGAGATATTGGAAACCCTAAGGTATCTAAAATGATGTTCATGTTTAGAAAGCTGAATCCCTTCTCAAAGTCAATAGGACAATAACACTCTCCTTAGAAAAATATGCTTTTCAGGGTGCCCATCCTTTGTAAAGATGGGAATAATTCTACCCCACTGCAGTACTCCATTATAGATTTATTCTTGCTAGGAAACATATTACTAAAGCAATTGAGTAATAAAAATGATATATCTAACCAAAAATAGCTAAATCATAACTGATACTGAATATAAGACTTGTCGGTATGTCAGTGGTGGAAGCAGTGTCTGTATTTCAACCATTTGGCATCCACCTGCACCAAGAATATGGACACATGAATGTGCTCATTTTACGGAGTTTAGCTCCAAGATCTAGACAGATTTCACAGAAGAAGAAAGGGATTCCTCTTTCCCTCTCATTCCTTTGTGTGGGCAGACACTTCCGTATCTGGAAATATAAGGCAAGCTTAATGTTTAAATATTAGGACTACTCTTTATGTGTCTATTTGTTTACTAAAATCTTGAAATGCCTCTGCTGAGCACAGTCTTTACTCTCGGAGCCACTGAATATATTAAATCAAAACAAGACACTTCTTCTCTCTAATCAGAGATGAAAGACTGGTTACAGAAAACAAATAGGTTATTATTTTGTCATAATGGAGTTTAATATTCATATTGCTGGATTTAAACTCAGCAACAACAACAGTAGCAACAAAAACTTAAGGGAAGAAAAACAAGTATGTTCTAAATGGTTAATGATCCTCGGGCAAGCAATCTGTCCAAAAAAGGAAAGATTTCTTTGCCAATCTGACACCTGATCTATAATCTTGTTCTACTTGGTTAGTGTTCCCAGCTCCTCCCAGATGTTCCTTGTAGGGCTTCTAGGAAACTTCACAGAAATACTGAATTCTGTCCTTTTCACTGTTTCTGCAAGCTATTGGCAAAACAAGGTAGCTGAGCACTCCTTGTATAGGTAGCTATCACCTTTCAGCAACAAGGTCAGCATTTCCAAACTGACTATACATAACAGCACACACAGATTCTTAGCTATATTCTAGGAGCAAAAGCTGAACTGCTGAAGGATGGAGACCTACAGAGGACCTTGGGAAACCCATGCCCAGTTTATCTTTCCACTACTTCTATTAATTCTTCTAAACTTATATTTTGGGTTTTTTTTTTTTTTTCTGACTGAACCTGACAAATGTGATTGCAGGATCCACTGCAGAATCACTACACCAGTACAATGTCCTTCTGCACAGTGGTGACACTTCTCTGGAGTGACATGGCTTCAGGATGACTTAATATGGGTGAACCAGAACAAAAAGAAGAAAGGGCAAGGGCATCATCTTTAGGGAGATACAGGAAAGGCTTTTGCTCATGACAAAGCTAAAATATCAATTTGAAGCAAACAGGATATAAGTCATTTTATTTTAGTTTTTCTCTGGCTTATTTATGAAGATCATCTCTTCCTACCTGCATCCGTGTCACTTGCATCCAATTTCTCCTGATTTGTCCTGCCGCTAGGGTAGCAATTAGCTTTTATTATGGAGTTTATTGTTTGTGTCTTTCCCTCAGCATTCCAGTGGGCTTCTGAGAATGAGTTGAAAGATCTGTAATGTATGTGTTCATATATTTCTGCCCTCTTCTGGAGAAGATACTACTAAAAGTAATAGACAACCTATTTATTTCTATTTTTTCCTATTAGTTTCAATCATTAGTGTTGAACATGAAAAGATTTAATTAAAATTTTCCACTGTAATTAATGACAGCTGTGACAACTGCTGCTTCCAGAGGAGGAGTAAAACTCGAACTACAGGTGTATTTGTGGTGGATTTAAACAGCCCACTGTTTGAGCTCCTAAACTTCTTTTTACTGAAAGAGTGGTGGGTATGACAGAGTGAAGGATCACCTTGTATGTGACCTATTTCTCTTATTTTTTCTAACCATCACAAGGCAATACAGGAGACAAGATCCTGTGCCAAAGAAATCTCTGCTTGATCTGTTCCAGAATAGCAGTTCTTTAAATTATCAGATTCAGCAGCTGTCCTAGAGAGGGTTCATTACAGTGGATGTGGAAAATATCACTCAGTCATGATGAAAAGAGAGGCCTGGACTAAAGCTTGAAGACTTCTGAAGTTCCACAAACCAATAATAAGTAAAATGAGTCTGAAATCTCTTTGTGAGGTTCTTCTGGCATTACCTCTGTGAGCAAAGCTCTGCTGGTAATTTTCTTTAATGTAGGCAGCAGCTGTGTCCTAGCTGCCTACATTAAAACAGAGGTTCTCAGACTGCATCCCACAGAGCACAGGGGACTTGTTGCCAACAGTATCTGCCTACTTGCATGGTTCAGACTCCTCTTCATTAAGTAGAATATGTTTTAATTTAGAAATAGTTCTAAATACCTGTAAGTGCACTTGTAATAGTGCTGTACATGCAATTGCTATCGTTGGCAGGGGGAAGTCATATGTCTTGGTTAATAAAAAAGGCACAAGGTATGTGGTTGTGGATAGCAGTAGTGATAATCCACAAAAGCTCTAGATTAAAAAAAAAACACTAACAACAAACAAACAACAACAACAAACTTCAATATCAAAGCAGAGAATCCCTGCTTTAAGGACATGATAATCAGGAGTCAGTGACCTGAAAAGATTAAGCATTAGCAGCTATGAGTGCAAATACCTTTTGAGTTGCTGGATGTCAGATAGGTCTAATAAATGTTCTAGGGTCTTTAATTTTCATGCTAATAATGTTTTAAATTTGTTGTGTTTTTTTCATAAATAGCATTTGGCTTTCAAAACTGAAAGTCTTCTTTTAAAGGATACTCTTTTTGAAAAAAAGTAGCCAGTTAATCCATGATTCACAGCTCAGCTTCACTCAGTTCACTCAGTTAAAAGGAGAAAAAATAGACATGATTTTCCTTCTGTGTATATCACAAATTCATGAAAGAGACTTCAGAGGGAACTTACATACATCTCTTTATCTTATGCATGTCTACCAAAACAGCACATGCTTTACTTCCAGCTGTACATATCCAGTAGGCTTGGTGCAAATTCTTCCCACTGAGGTCTTCTGTTGCCTTACATAAACCTATATGTGCACTATCACTACTTCATTAGAGAGACGTTCAGCACTACCTAAAATGTAGAAGCACAAGCATGCTCTCAAATACTCCTTATCCTGAGATTTCTTGGATGTGGTTTCAGCTTCCCTTGGAAAGTTTGGATCAAGCTTCTAGGATATGTCAGCTGCCATTAGCTCCAACAGGTCTATTTGTAGATCAAGAATTACCAGGACATAGGAATATCTCACCATGTCTGGCTTCTCTCTCTCTCTCTCTGGGTCTTACACAATGAGAAGACATACTGTGAAAATGACAGAGACACCTCTATAGCACTGAGGGCTGGATCCGCAAGACTGAAGGATTACAAGCAAACACAGAGGAAAATGAGCTGGCCCAAAATCAAAATATTGTGAATTTGAGAGTAACATTTTTATTATTTTTGCTGTTGGGGACAAGGATTGTCAACAAATGCTTATAGAATTGATGATTCCATGAAAAATAAAAAGCACTCATATGTTTTAAATGTTTTTCAGTAAAAATCAATCAGAGAGTAGCTGAATTTGGAAGGAGCACGAACCATGTGATGTTTTATTCTCTATTGCCATTGGTCTTTCTACTGACTTTAGAAGCTTGAGTTACTGTTCTTTAAGACAAAGGCTAAAACCTTTGCTTCACTGCATTCAGTGGGATCTTTACTGCTGAACTGAGTAGGCCTAGTCTCTCTTCTGAGAGAGTTAGCAAGACTCTCCTTAAGCCTTAAGTACTTGAGTTTTAAATCAGACTGAATGGATAGGTAGGAAAAAAAAAAAAAAAAAAAAAAAAAAAAGATGTTGCAGTCTTTCATCCAAAATATGTGAAGAGATAAGACCATTCCCTCTCCTCTCACATCAAGCCTGAGCCTCTCAGCGCGGTCTGTAATCAAATCTCCAAGGATGTCAGTTATCATCAACTCATGCAGCTCTCCAGTCTGGAATAGATCGAAGAACCCTAGATGTTGATCATAATGCAGGCTTGCCAAAGGATGAGTATTTAGCATGGAGCAGCATCCTTAGCACACTCCAGATGGCTCTTTGAAGAGCTTTTATTATGCTTTGTTCTATGGCAACAACAGCTCTCAATGGCATTTTTGTTTTGTTTTGTTATCAGGCTCTAGAGAGCAGGAAGCACATGTTTCTGCTGTGTTCCTCATATATACAGTTCAACTACCACCCTGTCACCCTCTTGTTCCCAGTGCAATGTGCTAAACGCACTATTAACAGATGGCTATTACAGGATCAGAGAGAAACAGCTCTGGAGTTCACCAGCCCTAAGGGGTAACAAATGGTCCCAGCAGGAAAATGTCAACTGAGCTTTATTTTCCTGGTATAGACAGACTCTTTTCAACCTACAAGTGAACTGCAGCCTCAGCAAATGCATGGCCTCCTCACAGCAGGGGCCTTCCAGATTTTACTTTGAGTCTGAGTTTGCATCATCAAGACTACTAAAAGCAGTTATAGGTTATTCTAGCAGTTCTGAGCACGCTAGCATGCAATCAAACTGCATTAAGTTTTAATGCACCTTCCCTGGGATTTTTATGCTCTAGTCCACTGGAATTTCTTAATATATCTAGAAATGGGCCCATGTCTGAACCCACATACAGATACAACAACAATCCAAGGACTCTTTACTTGCAAAGCCTCCAAAGTAGCACTCAATTTGGCAACAACTCACAAATATTCCTACTGTCAGTATGAACCTCTATGAGATTTCAGCAACAACACAGACACTTGCTTTATTTGTGCATTAGGAATTGCCCTCAATCTGTCCTTTACCAATTCAGGAGCTATTTCTGTGAAGCCACCTGAGGGTAAAATTGCTCACTGACTTGAGCACAACGGTACAGGAGGGGAGCAAAGAAAGATGATGACCCATACCGAAAAATAGAGATTTGCACCAGATTAAGAAGGGCCATATTTGACCTTTAGACGACAGTTTGGTCAACTTTACACTAAACTGTCAACCCTTTTTTTCCCAAAAGCCTGCTGCAAATTATAGTCAGAGTAGCATTGCCTTACCATTTTTTTTTTGCACAGCTGTCAATAATTATTATATTTTCTTGACATTTGTCATTTTCTTATAGGTCAATCTATAAACAGGAAAATTAGAAGAACATGAAACCCAAGAAATTTCTTAGAAAAACATAGGAACCACTCAGGAAGATGGTATAGAACAAAGGCCATATCTTTTCACAACTTTTTATTCTTTGAGGTGGTCAAGAAATGAAAATTGATTTAAAACAGGAACAACTGGCCAGCTTAATCAACAACCACAGGCATTACATTTCCAGTCTGGAGAGACTTCAATGTGTTTTGAAAACCTTTTTCACCTTTTCAGTCTTGTCAAGCACTTTTTAAATCTCTAGCTGGATTCGAAAAATAGGTCTTGCGGCTACTTTCATAATGTATCTCATGCAATAATGTTCACTGACACCTATATTTTGGATGAAAAATAAAATCAAGCATCTACAAATTCATTGTTACCGAGGATACCGCTTCTTTTTTTCCTTTTTGAAAAAAGAAATAGCTTAAAATGTTACCCAGAATCACATTTGAGCAATTATATTCTGAATTTTCTTTTTCTTTTTTTTTTTCGAAAGTGTGATTAAATCAACCCTGTACAACATATCAGCAAAACTGAACATGCTGCACCACAATATATTGGCATAAATTCTAGCGAGGTTAATGGAAGATGGAAGAAACATAGTCTTCAAGGGTCAAATACATACAGAAGACTTGAAGGATCTCTGTGAAACAAGATAAAACAGAGAAATATGAGCTTCATAATAAGAAGTGAAAACTTGAAAAAAACAGCAATGACTGTCATGTCTTCTTTAACACAATTGATACATTACAGGAAGAAAAGAGCAACTTTTACAAATTAAAACTGAAAATTATATGATGACATCAACATCTCAAATGAGCTTTTGAAACATGGGACTGAATAAACACAGGAAGCTTCTGAAATTATTTATTCTTACTCTTCAGTCCTAACATGTTTCAGAAACATATTGCAACAGACTAATTTGCCCAATATATGAAAGCAAAGATACTCTCCAGAAAAGTAATTGCAGAGATACTTGTATTAATAGCAACATCAGCAGAATACGCTATACCATTCCTTCAAAATCCTGTTCCCCCGGACTATTCAAAAAAAGAATGAAACTGCCTGTAACCAGTAACAACATAATTCATAAAAGCCAAAATTGTTTACATTCAAAAAAAAAAAAAAACCATGGACAACATTTCCACCTTACAAATGGCATTACCAAAAGTGTTAGCACCCTTCCTGTCTCCCTTCTTTCTCTTTCTCCTCTCCCAAATTAAGGACGTATTTTCCCTTCACAGACTTTCTTAAATTGACTCCATCTGGTCCTTCTTTTTGCTACAGAATCAAACCAATGGGCAAAACATGTGATCATGTTACAATGAAATAGCAGACAACATAAATAAGGAGGAAAAAAAAAAAAGAAAAGAAATCTAAAAGCATACATAAAGCAAACTAACTATCATCCCGTAATTTCAACTCAGATTTATTCAAACTAGCTATGAGCAATTTGTTAGCTGATGTAGAAGAGCTCTTGACTTAAAAAAGAAAATCTTTGCTGTTCACTCTAAAGCTTTCTGAAAGTCCATCCTATACCCCTGTTTGCAAATAATCAAGTTGTGGTCTACAAATGGGGTGGAACGCCTGCCTATGTGGATGTAAGAAGGAACAGTCCTATATATTTTTATGTCATCAGGGAAAACATTAGGGAGTTTTGGGCTAGCATAACACCACTGAAATTCTTGCACTTTTTAACAGAACTAATTAAGTTTCCTAAGATAATGAAAACATTGGGAAAAAAAAAAAAAAAAAAAAAAGGTCAGGCTCCTATATCAAGAGCTATTTTCTTTATTTCAAAGCCCTAGAACAGAAGATCCTGCCTCATGGTGCTGCAGTTGACGCTGCACTTTATTCTTTCCTATTAGCCTCAATTTTTAAGCTTCCAAAGCCACAAGCGAAGTCTGGCCACAATCGATCTTTGTTGTTATCTGTCTGCTTCCGTGACAGCATTGAAACATGTGTTAGAGTATCAACAAATCTCAGCCAATTTGAAAAACACTCATTATGCCCAGCCAGCCAACTAAATGAAAGTCACTGGTAAGAGCCCATTAAACACAGTAATAACTGTAAGATATCTCAGATCCCCTTACAGATCAGTCATACTAGAAGACCGCTCTGTGCACTAATATACAAATGTAAGATACACTTGTAAGACACACTTGCTAGACAGACTCAGTACTCATAAACTAGAGATGGAAAATGAGACATAATGCACAGCTAAAGCCCAGAGGAGACAAGCCATGTAATTATGAGGGGGAAAAAAAAGAAAGAAGAGAAGAAAAGGAGATAGGTGATTTTTCTCTCCCTCAAGTATCTGTAATGTGAAAATGCATTTAATTCAGAATAGTGAAGAATATGTGAAAAACCTCTCATCAAAAAGCAACAAAGAGCATTTGCTGAACCTTAGGAAAAAGAGAGAGAAGGTACAGAAGTCTACACCAGGCAGCAGCATAAAATTGCATTGGAAAGGTCCTGAAGGAACAAGTCCCAGCCTGGCTGGCTGGCTGTGCTCGAAGAACCACGTTCCTCAAAGTGTTAATAGGCCCCTTAGGCCTCTCTCTCCTTTTATGCTTTGGCAAGCGTATATGCCCAGGGAGCATGAGACCCCAGTGCTGCTACTGTTTTGTGTAAGAGCAGCCAGAGCCATGAAGCCACAAATGCACATCATGGAATTTCGGGTACTTCTCCTCCTTTAGGACCATTTCCGTTTCTGCAGCACGTTCACAAGGTAGAAGGAATCTCTAAAATAAAAAGCACATTTTAGACTCCTGTATTAGTCCTGAGCAAACTGACAGTTTCCAGTTAGCTTCCTTATGAGCAGAGTTTCTCAGAAAAGTCACCATTTCAGTAGCTGCTGGCTGGCAGTCTGGGGAAAGCAAGCAGGACAAAGATACAAGAAAACAGGATGAAAATGAAAGGATCTCCTCTCTTTGTATGCATTATATAGTTGCTGGTCATAAAGAGGCAATTGATTGTGTAAACTCTGAGAAGACCTGTTGACTAAAATGGCCATTTCCAAAAAGGCTTGCATTGCTATTACAATCTTAAGTCTCTGTACCACAAATACACATGGCAGATATCTTTGCAAGCTGAATTATAGTCGTCTGTCCTTGGCTACCTCCAGTTTTGGACTTCACGGTCTCTGGAATGGCTTTCTGACCTAGACTAGGAGCCTGAAGAAAGGCAGAACATAGCCACAAGGCAAACCAGCAATTAGCAAGAAATACCTCCTTTAGGA
This sequence comes from Rhynchotus rufescens, assembly GCA_032273925.1. NCBI lineage: Eukaryota > Metazoa > Chordata > Aves > Tinamiformes > Tinamidae > Rhynchotus > Rhynchotus rufescens. Next base: position 3,502 of record JAVCKT010009283.1, on the reverse strand, counting down.
GAAGCAACCTAAACTGTATCCTGAGAACTTTACTCTGCAGGACAGTTAGTTTCATTAGCACGCAAATTCAGGCCATTTTCTTTTTTAAAAACATGACTATGATCTGAAAAGTAATTCTGTAAAATGAAATCTTAGTGTTTCCTATTTATTCAGTCTCAGTGACTTTCATACAAAACATGCTTCATTTAAAACTCAAAAATAAGGTTTTTACATGCCAGCAAAATCAAGTTCAAAGCAATTTCTCACAATCAAGTTATGTTCTTTCTGTTTCATACATCATCACTAACAACAATGATTCTGGGGTCGAAAAGGAGGAGGAGATGTATTTTCATGATGGATATAGAAACATGGAACAGAGCTCACTTTTGCCTGACTATGGTGCTGACACTAGTAAGATTTTATTTGTGTCAGTAAAAATAAGGAGTGAAGTTAAGTTAGATATAGACCTAGTGTATGAAGTGCCATTTTTATCACTGCTTTCCCTGATATAACCTCACTTTAAACAAAAGCCACAAAGCAAAAATGCCTCCCGAATGCTTTGTTTCATTTAATTCAAGTTGCCAAAGTGCAAGCAAATTTCTCACAGATGAGGTCTCTATTATCATGCTGCTTTGGTGACACATAATTCTGGTGTGATTTATTCGAGGGTTCTAATTACTGGTTCAGGGAAACAATGAATACAAGTACAACAGATACATGCCTATTCACCCAATGTGTGTTCCCTGCACACTGGCAAATCTCTATTTTGTTCAATTCTGCAATTAAAAGAACCTCCATCTGGATTTAGAGGCTCATACTCTATAGCAGTCCTTTTTATTTAAGCTGCACAGAATGATTTTTGAAAACATTTCTTCTTGTGCACTGTAAAAAGAAGAAAGAAATGAATGTTATATTGCATACTTTGTGTGCAAATATATATAGACAGAGATTTGGAATCCAAGTCTAAAGAAGATGAATTCTTAGCTGTCTGACCTTTGATTTCCAGTATAACACATGCAGAGAAAGAGACACTTTAAAAAGGAATCTAAAAGAACTTGCTTTCTATGCATGGTACCAACCAAAAGTAGCTTGTTCAGATTTGGGTTTATGTAACAGACAATATTAGGGACCGGAGTGTCCAACCCTTTGCATCTCTTTCACTACAAGTAGTCTTTTCAAAAATGTTCTCTTGTTCACGATGGTAACTATTTTTCTTCAGGATGTTCCTCCTTCCTCCTCAAACCCACATGGAATATTTCTTCTAAAAATTTAAGTATTTTCATTCTCAAGCATTACTGGACTTGTATTCAGATGTTTCATGCTCACTTACTCTCCTCCACAGAGTATCTGTGGCCTGAACTCTTCTCCTGAAAAGACAAGGCAGAGTTGTTTCTTCCTAAAACTGAAGTATGTGCTTTTCTTCTTTTAAAAAACAAACAAACAAACAAACAAACAAAACACATAAAGTGATTCAGTGGGCTAGAAGGAAGGAAAAAATGAGTGTGCTAATCCTGTGGTTTTAGAATACTTCAGCATGGTTAGACTCTGTACTCCAATGTCTTACCAATTTTCTGAACTGCCCTGGGGTATGAACTCTTTGGTTCTGACCTTTCATTATTTATCACAGCTCCTGATCATGCTGGTTGTTGCATCCTCCTGTGATTTCCCCCAAGTTTCATGCTCAGAGCAAATGTGGATGGTTGCACAGGCTTTGAAAACATAGACAGTCGGTTAATTCCAAACATCTGAGCCCATCTCACGGCTACCCCTATGCCATGCAAACAGTGAAACTGTCCCCATGGAAGAGAATAGTGTAGGCATCACAGGAAAATCTGCCCAATTTAGAGGAAAACATGTCAATTGCACAGTCTGCAGAAGACCAAGCCAAACTCTGGCACTTAGTAATAGTGGAAAAACATAAAATGAAACTGGTTTGCAGAGCTCCTAACTTAGGCACTGTTCCTTAAAGGAAGAACTTATCAAAGTAAGGGCTCTTTTTAACAATGAGAAAACTCTGACTCACTCATTCTGCTCACGGGCTCTGCATCCCTGTTTTCTTAAATCAGTTTCATGCTGGGAAGTGAATCAGGGCCAAGATTAAAGCACATCCACATCTGAGGAAACTTTATAAGTGTGTATAAGTGTGTGTGTGTGGGCGAAGATTAAAGCGTGAAGAATACGGAGGAACCAGAAGTGAAGTGTTTTGAATTACCATTCTCTGCTCAAAATGCTCTCTGCAAATTGACCAAATAAACATTCCAAGATGAAGTCTCTTGCAACTCTTCCATGGTAGGTAATCTTTTCAAAAAGTGTCCTTTCATTTAGGGTGTAATTATTTTATACCAATTTCAACAACAACTTTTTTTTCAGGACAGGAAAAAACAACCTGCTGCTGAGGCCATTTGCTGAAAGTACTTATGATTTTACTGACTTGCATGAATACAGCTCATGACCTACCTTTTGCCAGATCTGAGTAGGAAACACAAGTAATTCCTATTTTGACAAAAACGTTTGGAGATTTTGTGCCTTCTATCCTGCAGCAAATCAATACTGAAAACATTTCTTCTGAAAATTACAATATTTTCATTTGCAAATGCTACTGGAGTTGTAGTTCAGTACTGCTGCTCTCCTATTCTCTCTTTAGGGGACTATATCTCCTATGATGTGTTGTGATCCCAGTGCTGGTAAGTGCTGGGGATGGCTCTTGGCAGTTATGTTGTTGCAGTTGGAAAATGGGAAATGTGCCCAGCTGAGCACTGCTACAAAAGTAAAGTAGAGCACGGGACTCCTGAACTAATTCTACAACATAGACATTGTAGAGTTAAAAAGTCTGTTCTCGTTTAAAATTTTTGAAATATTGATACTTTCCCTCCTCCTCTTATTTAAAAGGCACAGTTCTCAAGATGGTACATGAAGTTTTGAGAAAATAATTTCCCATTGAAGAGCTGTTAAGGAAACCATGTGTTATCCCCATATCTACTTCTATGCAAGTATTATATCAGCTAAGCCAAAAGTGGTCATAATTACCACCTTTACAGCAACAAAAACAACAAAAAAGGCCAGGGAAAAAAGAAGTTGCTGAATAGACAAAAATTGTACTGTAGCCGAACCTTGCACTTGCAAGTCGATATTAAACTGGGTAAAATCTGGAGTTCAGACTGGATGGGCTTGGAAAGAGAGTTATACAGGAGAAGGGACAGCCTGCAGAGTCACGGCCTGTTCTGTGCTGAAAGGATAAGCAGAGGTCCTTTGGGCTGTCAACCTAGCACTCATAAAACAGATTAAAAGCACTTTACATCCTTCTAATTTTTAAAGCAGCAGAGAGTGAAATGTGGCAGAGTAGAGTTTTCAACCACTCAACTGCCTTGAATAACAACCCTCTTCCTTCCAAAATTTAAATATTATACCTTTTAGTCTTCTTATTCATTCTTTGAGCCTTTGCATCATTTTTTTTTCTCTGTGTTCTAGAAACAGTCATTCATATGAATGATGAGCAGGGGAAGAGTAAGCGTAATAACTTAGC
>JAVCKT010009281.1:0-16350 GCA_032273925.1 Rhynchotus rufescens | reverse complement strand
TAGGTTGATCTGTCAGTCTATATGTATATACACATTGTTATAGAGGATAGTAATGACTCATTGTGCTCCATGTGTCTCTAATATGGAAATATTTGAGATGACAAAACTTGAAATATCATTCCTGTGAGGCAAAAAAATACCCTTGTCACCTCCTCCTTTTTTTTTTTTTTAAATCTCTTCCTCAATCTCTGTCCTATAGGCTCAAAAATGCACACATACGTCACTTGGCTAGACTTTCTTTAAGAATGCATCTTCATGGTTTGCTTTATGGACACACTGAAAGATATTTTATAAATAGAATATATTGCAGAAACTGTTTTGAGGAGATTTATATATAGAATAACTTTAATGAATATTTAAAATTTAATCTTCATTTTAGTCATTTTCCATATTCAGATGGTTTATTGCTCTGAGAGATGAGGCTATGTTCAAAAGGGCCTTTACAAAGGAAAACAGAGTAGCCCATATAATGGTCATATCTCATCAGTCTGTTGTTGACCATTTTTAGAAAAAGCATTCAAAATATATTATCATAGAATAAGGTTTATAGACGATGATTGAGAGAAGAATCTGAGATTGGGTCATTAGAGGCATTTTTAGTGGAGAAATGAACACAACATTTAGAGTAGGACAGAATATGTAGGGTAGGAGCTCCACTAATCTATTCTGGTCGGCAATGTATATAAAGACAAATTGAAGAAGAGAGATTGAACAGTAATCTGTAAGGCAGTGTGGATGGATTTTCCAAAGAGAAAATGCTGAGTGATTAAGGAAACTGGAAGTACTTTAGAGACTGAGCTGAAATGAAAGAGCATCAAGACAGCAAAACTAATTTAAAAACATTCTGAACCCCTCTCCTCCCCCCAAAAAAAACAAAGTTCATGTTACTATTTTTCCTGTATGTTATAGGAGAGGGAGTCCTTTACCCTCCAAAATTATGAAAGTTATACCCTTAAGAAATGAAGTGTATCACACTGTGTCATAGTTGACTCAATTACTTCTAAACACAGAAATACTGTAGAAGTTATAGATGTGGCAGATTTCCCTGTACTTCTCCAACATTCCATTTGTACAATTTGGACCATTAGTCTTAATGTCTTTACACACTGAGACCAAGTTTATGTTGTTAGATGTATTGCTTTGTTAGTCTGAAGTGTTCACATAGAGATCGTTATTACTTTAAAATGACTATACTATTCCATTTCTTTAGGTTCCCTGAAGACAATTGTGGTATACTGCACATACACCTGAAATTAGAAGTAGAGATTTATTGCTGTTGCTTCATTTTTGATGTTTACTGTATTTTTATGGCAACATTTTTTTTTACTCTGGGGTAACCACTTTTTTTTTTTTGTTGCTTTTTTTTTTTTTTTTTTTTTTAATATATTCACATCGGCTATTGCATTTGCTGTTACTTCATTTTCTTAAACCTTGCACTTATTCCATTAGTAAGTCAGCAATAATAGTCAAGATAGACTATATAGATATGTATATAAAACATTTCTTTCATTACATCTTTATACGCTCTACATCTCTATTGCATCTCTATATACTTGATGGAATGCATTAAGGATAACATATTTAATTACACCTTTTTCCACTGTAAATGCAATATTTTAAAAGTTCCTTGATAACTGACTATGGATCAATTATATTTAAAAGATTTGATATTTCTTGGGCAATATGATTAACTTGTAATTATTTACTCATTCATTCTTGATGAAAATTCATAGCGTATTTGTCATGCAAAACTGCATTCTTGAAAAAGTTACTACAAGGACAGTTCTTTAAATAGCAACAACAAAAATTTGTAGATTTAGGTTTAAAGAGGTACATAGTATTTTTGGAAATTGGAAGAAGAATAATCAGCAGGAGGAAGAGAAAATAGAAAGAATATAACTTTTAACTGTAGTGAAGGAAATGGTGGGAAATACATTAGGAAAACATGTAGTTTTCCAGTGAGTGAAGTAAATGCAGTAGAGGGGCAAATAGCTTAGGTTAAGTGCAAGGATAACAGGAGCTCAGAAATCATTTGGAAAGATGAACAGACTTGCAGATGAGTAATTAGTTGCATTTTGTCACAGGCTGACAAACCTGAAAGCAAAGAGCAATTTTGCAAGTTCTTAATTTGTCTCCTGTAGTGAGATTTTCCATTGTACAGGCAATATTAACTTGCTGATTTTTCTTCTAAATCTCCTTACAATGTTTGGTTTGTCATAGCGCTCTACATGATATATGCCATCAATACTGGGGATGAGATTGGGGCTTTCGAAATGACTTGATGTAAAACTAAAAGTCATGTTTAAAAATTACATTCTCTTATTTATACTGTTTATATATTCAATATATCATGTGCAAATCAGATTTGAAATTAGACTTTTTGATTAGCTTTTCTTCAGAAACTAACGCAGTGCAACAACAAAGAGATTTATAGTCCTTAGAGAAAATTCATGTCTCAAATCAATATGTTTTAACTGAACTCACTAAATACTTTTGGTTTCTTTGTTATTTTTGTAAGTGTATATTTTGAAATGTATTGAACATACACATATGTGTAAAATAATCCCATTCTATTTTTCTTTATTAAATAAATTGTTTTCCTTTGTTCTTTTCTTTTTTTTATGTGAAATGTAAATCAAAGGAAAATTGCAGAACATCCGGTGCAGACTCTCTTCAAAAGTGTCTTATCAAGTCATTCTGAAATTATGTCTCACAGATAAAGTTCAAAGTCAGAAAGAAGCAGTGTGAACGCAATATGGAGGCAATCAGCCCTACCATTCATTCCAAAGTAGGACACCCTTACAGAATTATTAACAGTTTGTCACAAAATCAATGGATTTGATTCCCTTTTCACAATCTCAAATATAAATTTTGAGTAACTCTAGCTTTATGAATGAAGTTTTATTGGCGTAAGTGTCAGTGTATGATGAGCTTGGAGGACAAACCTGTCAAGTGGTTTGTATTTATATAGCTCCAGTATCACACTATGGAAGACACCAGTATGCACATGTACGTATTCATGCTAGCATGTAAGCATTTGTTTAATTTCTCCATTCTCTTTTTATTTTTACAGACTCTAACATAATTCTGTTTCTAAAAACAGTAATTTCATTCAAGATATTTTTAATGATTCATATTTGTCTGAAATTTCATTTATTTCTACATGGAATTTTTAGATATGAATTAGAGATAAAAATTCTTTGTGATATTGATATGTTCTTATTCTACCTTGTTTTATGCGATGCAGTTATGAAATTCAAAACAGTTTGTACCTAGTTGTGGAACTCATACAGAATTTCCTTGCTGAAAAATAAAGAACACTTTTCTACCTGAGCCATTTTACCTCATAAAATTTTGTTCTTGCTTGATGCCTTTTATGTATGACTGCTATTTATGACTCCCTTTCCATGATCAGGCTTCTATAAATAAAGTGGCAAGGACCAGGCCCTTAGAGAATTGTGAGTAGTGATAATTTGATGACATGCAACTCGTGGCTCTCTGGATCAGACACACATTTTCCTAGGTGTAACATTCAAACATCCATAAAAAATGTTGCAGGGCTCAAGTGTTTTCAGCAGATGATTCTGACACCGCACATTGTACTTTTTTGATACGGAGATGCAAGATGTCACTGGAAGGATTGTTTCTGTTGTAAATTAATACACAAAGCTCTAAATGGCACAGTTACTTTTATTCCTGTTATGGTCATGCAGTTGCCACAGCTTCTGTCAGTAACTTTGATGTCTCCACAAATCACTGAGTGGGTTTTGGCTTCGCCATGCAGTGAAAATTCTTGTGTAAATTGAAACCTACAAAACAAAGGCATGTGTAATGCAATGCATATATATTTTTAACCATAAATTTTAGTTGGATAGCAATGATGAGAGGTATATGAGAAAAAAAGAAAAAGAGAGAAATTGAGGAATGAGGAGAATTTCAATTTTAAAATAAACATACACTCAAATAACCCTGCTAAAGAGGAAACAATATAAGCATGTAACTCATATCTACTTATGTAGCTAAAAACTGATGATATAAGAAAAAATGGTCAAATTTAGTAAATGAAAAAAGATGGCAATTGCCTAACTTTCATTTTTAATATTTTTTTCAAATACCTTTATGTCTGGTAATTTTGGATCTTCATGAACGTGAGTAACATTTTGCTAGTTTTTTGACATGTAGAATATGGTGCTGACCTGTGTTCACTTTCTTCTTCAGAGGGAACTACCTCTCAGAGATGAGAGAAGAGACTCACATCATCTGACTGTAGAAGCCCCCGAAGTACCTGTAGGGGGTGACTTGTCCTTCTTAGACATGCCATGTCATCGCTAGGAGGTGGCTGTTTCTCTGTGTTGACTATGGAGGGACCTTAAAGAGGTGAAACTTCAAGTTCATGCCTCACTTGGGAGCCCATTATTAACATTATTAACATTATTAACATTATTAACTCTCATACACTCTCTTAATGTTTTAGCGTGATGCAAACCTCCCTGCGAAAGCATATATGATTTTGTTCAACACAGGAACAATTATCTCTAGTCCAGTGTGTTAGGGATACATATAAGAGATAAAGAACAGTGTTATGAAGAGAGTTGTATTTTGTAGAGCACCACTGTAATGTATTAATCTTTATATGTTCAGTTCTTAGAGAAATGACTCAATACAAATATGAAATAATTGCTCCTTTCAACCCAACTTCAAGCATAAAACTGCAGTGAATATGTCCTTTATTCCATCATCATAACTCAAAGCCTGTACCAGATGTATAGTTTTGTTTTTTTTTTTGTTTTTTTTTTTTTTAAATGAGGCATCAATATTAGGGTTTCAAGGACTTTGTAATTTATAAATAATTTTCATCTAAATTAAGCGTTGAAAAAATGTATTCTTTATAGCCTCTGTAGTCTGCCTACATCTGAAGCAGATCATTAGAGGGGAAGTGAATGTGAAAGTCTTAAAAAAAAGACTTCATGTTTAGATGCTATACTAAAAAGCAGAGGTGACATATATACTGTCTTGGCCCCAATGAAAAGACCTACATGCTTGCAAATATTCTTTGTCCTATTTAGTCCGTATTAAACATATGTGGATTTCTCTGCAAGGTTGATACCTTGAGAATTCTTGCAAAATAATCTTTGTATTAGTGGTCCACTACATTGACCCAGAGTGCCACTGACCTCACTGAGACTCAGGGAGATGCAGAGTTATGTCTGCATGGAGCTCATTACAGAGCTGTAGGGGAAAACTCCCCATTGCTTTTCAAAAACTCACTTTGCTGTCAGCGAGGAGTATTTTTTCTGAAAGTACAGAGTATCAAAAGGAAAATAAACACGAAAGTGAAGCTTCTAGAACTCAATTTAAAAATATGTTAGATCAACAGAAATATTTTAAAACAATTCTTTTATTTTAACAACTGAAACTTTTCTCACAACATTTGTGTTCTAATTTTCTTTGGTATTGTATATCAACATCAGCTTTTTATGGAGAAAAATGACATATTCTCAATACTCCCGAAGTTTTTGTCTTATTTAATTTACAAAGTAAGCATAGTCATAGATCAGTTTCTAATTTTCTTTGGTGACTCCAGTGCTTTTCATAAACAGAACTCTGAGTTCCTTGCTTGCACATAAAAGACATTTTTAATATTAATGCAATTCAATGGTAATTTATTTTAAAGGTTAAATGTTACTGCTCACTGAGTTCTTAGTAGGCTTCAGGTACTGGAACAAAATCCCATAGCATGAATTTAAAGAAATAGGACCTCTTATTTTGATGTGAACGCCAGTTTTTCAATTTAATGTCATTAAATCTAAGAAACAGCACCAGAAATCTCTATGAAAGGAATCACACTCTTGGGTAAAGCAGACGAAGATCGCTCAGTTCACAGGATTTGGCTTAAGAAATCTTAACCCAGGATTGGGTTTAACAAATCACCTAAGTTACTATGTATTTATGATATAAGAAAATAGAATCACATTTGGGGATATAAAATAATAATATACATGATTGTGTTAATCTATGTCATCCTGTCCAATTAATCCTAATATTCAGATGTAAACAAAATATCTTTTCAATTCATTTGAAGGAAATAGTGCAAACAAACAAGACAGGACATGCCAAGTCAGGAGATTTCTACCCCAACATAGCCAAATAGTATTTGTATACCTAAGGAAAAGTATAGTAAGTTATGTCTATTCTGGTTCTTCCCTGCAGTCTAACAGTTCCCATTCAGCCTATAGTGGTCTAAACAACTTACCAAGCTGGAAGTGGTATCTTTGTATTTAATGGATTGATTGATGGATTTCTCTCCCATTCTATGTAGTTTCATGTTTTGTTTTGTTTTGTTTTGTTTTGTTTTGTTTTGTTTATAATGAAAATAATAATTATTATTCAAATGTCTTATGACTAATGGCTCTTTGTTAGTTTTTAATTAGCTTACTTTGCTTATTGTTTGACTCATAGAATATAGTACTGCAGCACATATTTTTGTAGGCCACCTTTCTGGAAACCAGGAAGGGTTCCAGGCTCATAAGTCACCTTATACTTATTTGCGCAAAACCTCTCATCTTGATTTTTTCAGCTTGCACAAACTTTGCCATATCTAACAAAAAAATATTGATTATACTCTAATACTGAACTGTTAGATTATTAGATTCTGTAGCTTTAGGAAAATGGAATATGAAACAATATTTTTAATGATCTGTAATTATGCCTTTTAGATTCTTTTTAACTATTTGCCTAGGATGGAACGTGCACTAAACCTCTTCATTAAAAGAATGATGTAATGTTTACTTTTCTGTTTTGGCCTTTTCTCTTTAACATGCAACAGTTTACTTATTTGACAATAGGTGATTCTTCTTTCAGCTTTCCCATACTGAAGATGTATACAGTAAAAAGTATCTGATATATGCATGTATATACCTATCTATATATACACTTTTTTTTATAATGAATAAAGGTAAATCAGAAGATCAACTGCACTGCTGGATTTATTTTATTTTGTTGCCACTTGGAAAACAAAATCAAGAAGAAATCTTTAAGAAAGATTTTTAAAAGATTTTTCTTGTTGCAGTCAAGTTTTGTGACATTACAGAGAAGGTCTTTTAAACAATGATTAATTTGCTCAAATTCATATAATTTCTAGGAAAAAGTCGTAAATGACTTTTAGTCAATTTTGCATTAATTCAATGCAAAACTAAGTGAGAAAACTATATTATTTATATAAATTCAGGTATGCTATTCAAGAAATAAGTAAAGAAAAAAATTATCTATTCAGCTTCCTTGAGCCTTGATCAACTTCCTTGAGCCTTAAACCAGTAAACCAATAAATAAATCAATACCAGTAAACAAATAAATATTAACTGTATAATATACAGGATCAACATAAAAAAAAATATGTAGGACAAGTCACAGAGACAATTCTTTCCAATGCTACATTGTTACGGCAAGTATTCCTGCAGCCTTCCTCAAAAATCCCATTCAGCCTAATTCTTCCCTAGTGTACCTAAATACTTAATTAAATTTGGATTATTTTGGAGTAAGGCAGCAAACGAGGATTGGATTTCTAAGATGATAATTTCTAGAACCATGGATTTCTAGAGCATGGTCTGTCAACCAAATACACCACTTTGGTGCTGCTGCTGCTCCTTGTCGTGGTAGCATAACATGGGAAGTATAGTCCTTCAGTACACTGGTGCTGTTTAAGGATACACTGATCATTAAATGATCCATAATCTCATTGAATGTTATCTGCAAATTTACATATATCTATCTATAGCAGTTCTCCCCTGTTAGCAATCTCCCAGGAAAACGACAGGTCACTAGAGACATCATGCATTGCGGTAGCTTTGGCTTCTGCTATGGTTTAAGAGCTAAAGCTTTACAAGAATGTACCACTGAAAAAACAGAAGAATGAACCATCTTTTGAAGGTGTTGTAACTTCCTAGGCAGATGTAGACAGAATAAAATTGATTTGGTCATTGCTGTGTTGGCAGGAATTTGGATTCACTTCTAAGCTGCGAACACTAAGAACTAATGATAGGCATGCTGCTTCCACCAGGGAAAAGCTTCTAGCCATCAGGTTCAGAAGAGAGGCTGCACACTGTGTCTCTGTAATGCTCATTAGTAATTTAGGTAGACATTTTGAATTGCTTATCAGAGGTTTTCAGTGCATTTTCCTTCTCCATTGCCTACACAGGGACACTAATCACATTGTTCTAGTAGTCTAAATCATTGTCTTTGAATAAGGTGATTATTGCTTGATCATTGCAGCTTTTTAGTTAGACCCCTTTAGTTAGACCTAGGAGTGGGATGTCCATTTTCAGTTACATATGCTTCATTGCATTTAATAGAATTATATGGAAAAATCAGAGAAGAATCACAAACATTAAAAAAAAAAAATCGTAATTGAGAAGATTCCTTTCTACTTGTTATGAGGGTGAGAAGATGGTACAATTCTTAATAACAGTCAGGATATAACTGCTGGAAAATTAAGCACTTGCTATGGATTGAAATTTATTTTAATATTTTATAGAATAATTGCACTATTATTGCATCTGAACTGATTGCAGTTATAGAAATTCTCATTCAATTTGACAATACAGTTATTCTCAATACAGTTATTCTCAGTACAGTTATTCTCCTGCAAATGTTGTGTCAACAGATCAAGAACATTTTTGGATTCTAGAGCACATAGGACATTCATCCAACTTCAAATTAAATTATAAGAATGTTCACCAAAACATTTGCAAAACTGGTGCAATTTTTACATAGATTAGTTCTAGTCTAGCTATTGCTGGAGGTGAAGATCCAGCATTAACATTTTTAATTTGAGTAGAATGCTCTTTAACTTTATGTTCACAGATGTGAAATAAAGTACATAGCTTAATTAGGAATAATAACTCAGCTATGTTCGGTGCAAGAAAATTTATGCTCAGAGAAACATGAGTTCTTTTGGTCACATAGGCAATTATCAGAGTTCTGTGAAACTCTTACAGAGTGTAATTTGGGCGTATGGAAATGTGGAAATGTTTCATATTTTAGATAAATACTGATTGGAGTAATTGTAAATCACTCCTGTAACGGTGGTGTTCTTAAAGTAGGCAATCGCTCAGAATGCCACATTTTGCAGCATTTTCAATTTATCTAGTTCCTGCTTCATTTAATTCTGCATCTCTTGAAGAAAAAAATAAAAGGCAAGTACTACATTAAATTTCACTCAGCTTGTCTGCATTGTAGGTAGAACAGTACCATGGCTAATGCTTAGAACCAATGGAGAAAATTACAACCTAAATTGTCAAATATGGTTGCAAAATCTAATATTTAATTTAATCAACCCATTCCTTAATTAATCTCATAGTCTCATCCAGCCTTCATTGTAAGGTTAGACATCTGTGTTTGGCTCAATCCTCAGATAACCTGGGCACTGCCACTTACACTGCCTTTGCTTCAGCATGGGCCAAGAGGAAATATTAAGCACTGTACTGCAAAAAAAGCACTAAGTTACAGCCTACACAGCATCTCTGATTTGAATAATCACAACTCTTTCGAGTAGGGAAGGAAATAGAAGCATGGTGGTTTGGGACATGCGAATACAGACAGATCCTGGCTCCTCCGAATTGTCCAGCCGCAAGTAGTGCTTAGTCTGGAACGCCATCAGCTTCTCTTGCACAAGCCAAATGCTGGATTCAGGCACTGTTGGTGCTCCACATTTGCCAGGCTATTATCATTTTATATCTGGACAACTAGAAAGTACATCAGAACTTAGGTCTGTCTTCAGCCACAGCCCTCCTAGGGCCTAGGCTAAATGCAGGCAGTGATTCCATGTATATATTTCAAATTTTTATACTTGGCTTTCATTTACAATCCACACTTCTAGTGTAATTGGAACCTTGTAACTGGAAAGGTTCAAGATGCACAAGAAAGGAGAAATGCAGCCTGACCAATTAAAAGTATTTATTGCAGATGACACCAAGCTGGGTGGAATGGCCAATACTCTGGAGGGCTGTGCTACCATTCAGAGGGATCTGGACAGACTGGAGAGTTGGGCAGAGAGGAATATCATGAGGTTCAAGAAGGACAAGTGCAGGGTCCTGCACCTGGGGAGGAATAACCCCAGGCACCAGTACAGATTAGGGGTCGACCTGCTGGAGAGCAGCTCCACGGAGAGGGACCTGGGAGTCCTGGTTGACACTAAGTTAACCATGAGTCAGTAGTGTGCCCTCATGGCCAAGAAGGCCAATGGGATCCTGGCTGCATCAGGAGGAGTGTTGCCAGCAGATCAGGGGAGGTGATCCTGCCCATCTACTCAGCTCTGGTGAGGCCCTACCTGGAATATTGTGTGCAGTTCAGAGCTCCCCAGGACAAGAGGGATGTGGATCTTCCAGAGGCGATCCAGCAGAGGGCAACAAAGATGATTGGGGGGACTGGACTGGAGCATCTCTTGTGTGAGGACAGAATGAGTGAGTTGGGCCTGTTTTCTCTGGAGAAGAGAAGGCTGAGGGGGGATATGATTAATATGTATAATATGTAGGGAGGAAGGGGCCAAGGTCTTCTCAGTGGCAGCCAGTGATAGGACAAGGGGCAATGGGGTAAGTTGCAACACAGGCAGTTCCACCTCCAGGTGAGGAGGAACTTCTTTACTGTGAGGGTGACAGAGCCCTGGAACAGGCTCCCCAGGGAGGTTGTGGCATCTCATTCCCTGGAGATCTTCAAAACATACCTGGATGTCACTCTGTGCCACATGCTGTAGGTGTTCCTGCTGGAACAGGGGATTTGGACTAAATGATCTCTAGAGGTCCCTTCCAACCTTAACCATTCTGTGATTCTGTGACATTAAAACAGCAGAACATGACCATCTCAACCCTAAAGAAGTGAAACAATCGCAACCTCAGAGTTGTATAAAAATCATGTCCTAAGACCCAGAACTAAGACTTGTTGCAGCTGACTGCTTTCCAATGTGTGTTCCGGATGGGTTCAGGGTTCAGCAATTGAAAGCATACTCCCTGAGAGCAAAATCATCCCCTTGGTTTATTTAGAACAATTCTTACTAATGACCAGCTAAAGCAGGATGACTACTTAGCAACTCTCTTTGAAATGAGGCAGCTACAGAGCAATTACTTAAGGGAGCATACTTGCCAGCAGGATAGCAAGACTGATCATTCCTCCACAATGGATGAGACGTGGCTGGCAGACTCCAAGCTTATGGGCAGCCTTACGGATATGACACAGGTCTTGGATGGAAGTCTCCCTCCACCTCAGATCCACCATTATTTTTGATATCTGGCGTGTCCTGCCACGTAGGGCCAGTATGTGCCCAGAGGGTGGGCAAAGCTCTGCCTTTATTGTTACACAACTTCACCATGGTGTGCACGCCCACCAGTGGGGGTCTCTGGTCTTGTTATGATGGTCCTGCCTTCATCATCTTCCTCAGGTTTGACCTCCAACTAGCTTAGAGGTCAAATGTGTTTTGGTTGGCGGCGTTTCTTCTGGCATAGCCACCTCCAAATTCCTCAGTTGCTCCTCACCACCAGATAAGGCCTGTTTTCGCAGCTGTATAGCTCCCTTCAAACTCCCTACAAGCAGGTAATGGGTTGGTTCTCAGCTTCACAGTAGTCTCAAGGCCTATATAGAACATAAACAGGTTATAAAATTTCCCTCCTCTTATACAAATGTGTTACCATTTCAGCAAGCCAGAAGAAACATCTGTGGCAGTTCTGAAGTCAAGTTCCTGAGAAATAATAATTAATAAAATGCTTTCACAAATTAATTATTTTGCTTTAAGTGGCTACTTCAACCACTTAAACTGGACCACGTAAAGTGCAAAAATACAAATGAGACAATTAGCTGATCTGTGTAATACTTATTCTGGTTTGCAAATATATGTAAGTGGATCTATAATATATAACGTAGTAATTGTTTGAGAAGGACTAAACAACATACTAAAGGAATTTATTTGCGGGTAGCAGAAAGCCTTTATACATAGCGAAGCAGATCAAAATTCTTTCAGCAAAGACAAGACAGAATTTTGATCCAATGGAAATATATTTTATGTTCTGCACTGCTTTCCTGTTCTGGGGGCAGGGACTAAAAGTTTGTTTGCCTTTCCTCCTCTGTATGTGAAAAAAAAAGGAGTGTGGAAGTTGAAGGTAATAGATTAGATTGGGAAAGGTTGGAGGTGGTAGGTTTTTTGAAAAACCTAGCACTTTGATTGTAATAGTTGACTAGAAAAAAATGTTTAAGTGCTTTAGATACCTAAAGGCTTATGAATTAAAAAAAGAAATACTTTTTCAGTCTGAAGAGGTACAACACAATTTAAACTTTGTTGAAAAGATGTATTAGTTGTTTGGAGAAGCAAATGGGAGAATTTTCATGTTTGGAGGGGAGCTAGGTTCTTTCCTTTTCTTCAATTTCATTTTATTTGAAAGGAAGAAAAATAAGAAAAAAAAAAAGATATATTTAGCTACCTATTTAACTCTCAGTTTATGATACTTGCTGATTGGCTCTTCGTCTACCAAAAAGCCAGGTGGATTGAAAGTCTTTGAGTTGAGGCTATTTCTGATATAAATGTGCATGATTCCTAAAATCCTGGCATTCTGATCTCAGGTGACTGCTTCAGGCCTAAAACTAGAGAGGAATGAGTTTTTTAAGCTTGCTTTTTTTTGTAAGTTTCTCAGGTCAAGCAGTTGCTTGCTTATTTGAGGCACTGAGTATTGTAACCTGTTTTCTAGCTTTCTGGTGTTGAGGGAATCTCAATTAAAAAAAAAAAAAAAAGTTACCTGGATGTGGAATAAAGTTATGTATAGCTAAGAAAAACAATATATTACATAAACCTCGTATTATTTATTATGTGTTTTCTTTTTATTATTCCTTCTTGTTATTCAATTAGAAAAGAACTTCATAAATACTATTCTGTTGATAACTGTGTCAAAATATATTTGAGTAGGTGGCTTTCTAAACAGCAATTTAGAGTTTTTCATTAAAGAATATTACCAGTCATAGTAGATGATAAAACTGAATTGTTGGTTGAAATTTTATGCCATCATTGAAGATGAATTAATCTTTTCAAACTATATTTTATTTTCTGTAACTCTATCTTTACAAACTTAATGTGTGCATTCTATTATGCACTTATGTGAACATATAACCTTGAGATTAGAATGTGTTTTGAGTTCACTCAAGCCATGGAAACCTAAGAACATGTTAGAATTTTCTCCTTTGCTCCGAGAACTGTTGTTGCCTGTAGCAGTAAAAGAACTGTTCTAGAAAACAATTAATGAGTTCTTTTTCTGTAAACATGTCATTCATTGTTAAACTTCTTTAAAACCTCATAAATCAAGTACAGTTGAAAGTTCATATTTGAATCTTAAGACCAATATTCTGTAGTATGCACTAAAATACAGTTATTAAGCAGAACTTGTCTTACATTTCTAATTAATATATAAATAAAATTAAAAATTGATGCCACATCCAGTGTATTTATGCATGTTTTTAAAAGTAGTAGGAGTATATACATACTAAGTGATAATGCACAGATAGAATGTGGGTATTTTTTACAAGATCATCTCCTTTATGTGATCTAGTAACCAAGGACTCTGAATTCCCAGAGTTATTCTGTCATTTATTTAATATGCAAGATACGTGAGCTTATTAGTAGAGCTCAAACTCTATCAAATTACCTTTAGTAAACAAACTTAGAAAGATTCTTCATCTTGTACTTTGAAGGCACATCAGAAGGGAGGGGGAGAAGAATGCAAAGGTCTCAAAAGCTTTAGTTTTAATTAGTCCAAAGAGCAGGCTTCATGTTGAAATGTTATTGGCTATCATGCCAATCTTATTAAATAAATTACTTCAAGTTATTTCCCATGATGAGTTTTTGATAAAACTGCATGTTAAATATTTGTTGCCCACTGCAACAAGTTCTTTTGTGATCAAACTGTAGAAGGAAAAAAAAAGTTGCATTCATATATATATATATATTCCTATATATATTCTATATATATATTCTATATATATATTCTATATATATATTCTATTCTATATATATATAGAATAGAATATATTTTGTATATATATAACTTCCTATATATATTCAGATGGATATGAGACCCTTTACAAAGATCTTAAGGCCCTTGGATTTTCCTGGTCTTATTAATCATTAAAATACAAGTATCTTTAATATTGCACACATAAGTTTATTGTATAATGTTATCCTATGGCAAACATGGCATCAAGTGAGATATACAAATATTTTGCATAACTAAACTTTAAAGTAGCTTGCATGACATGACATACTTTGAATTCAAGCATCTTTTTGATGGATCTAGGCTTCATTTATTTGATGGTTTCAAAAAGACAAACAGGAACCCCAGCAGTTTAAAATTTATTCAGCAGTGATTGGCATCACTGTTCTCTTTAACAAATATCTTTTTAATTGCCTCTGTAAGATTTTGGATAACACAGATATTTAAGGTTACTTTTTTACACCATTTACCTAAAATTATTTTTTTCCTACTGAAATTAGAAAACATATTCCTGCATCATACAATAGAGACTAGTATAGGGCTTATTTTTTTGACTTGAATATCTGGCAAAATGCATCCTAAGTTGACTTGAAGACTTGCCAAATTGGACTTGCAGTTAGAATAGCATTTTGGTAGTGTTTTGTTGGTTTTGTTGTTTGTTTTGTTTATTTTGTTAACTCAGCAAAGTATGCAACTGCATGAAAACAAACAAACAAACAAAAAGACTGTTCTGATATTCGGGAGCTCATCTTTGCTAACCACATCAATTAACTGGAAAGCTAGACGATAAAGAAATTTGTGATCTTCTAAAGAATCAAGACCAATCTCATTAGATTTCCCCAGCAGAACCACTCCAAAACAATGTTATCAAATTCTCCATACTTCCCATCTGTCTGCAAACTACTGTGTAAAAGTGCTGTGAAATAAATTTTATCTGTGCAAAGTATCAAAATCTAAGTGAAGTTTTGTAGCTTGATTCTCTTATTCCATTCAGTCTCCACTAGAGGTTCTAGGGAAGGAAGATGATTGCATATTCCTCCCACTCTTTGTGACAGCTTGTGGTACACTACATGACCTTCCCATACTGTGCAGGGCTGAATGATTTTTACAGTGATTCTTCTGCATTAACTCCTTTCTGCAGGAAGGTTTGAGCTATTAAGGAATTTCAATAAAAAGTTTTTTCATTTTTCTTTGTCTAATTTTTTCTCCAAAAAACTTGGTGTTGTATCTGATAAGCTTGTGATTCATTTTAATCAACCAATAAAGGTTTTATACAGCTATTCAAATACCATAGGTTGCAATACATGGGATGCTGAGATATTTATTTGTGTATAGAGGCACAAATGATTAGATTAGAGGCAGTAAAAATAGGGGGATAGGAGGGGATACTGAATCATTCTTCTGTTTCTTTTTTTGCAGTTGTTTGTCATCTCCACTAAATATAAATAGATTACACAATTTAGATGATAAAATCATAACAGACCCAAGATTTAGGTCCGTTTCTTATACTTCATATTTCTGCTATCAAACTTATCCCATAGGACTATGTCAGCTAGCATTCTCTGATCTTGTATTACTTCTTGAAGCTCAAAGATTGCTGAAAAGTTTCCAGGCACTTCTGTACTACTTTAAAAGCAGCTTCTTATTGTCTTAATTTGTCAAAACAATCTTCTGACACTACAATTTTTAACTTTGCTCCTCCTCCTTCTCCTACCTTCTCTGTGGATTTAGATCTAATAACGATTCTTAACTCTTTACCTCTTTACTACTTTAATTTAATTTTTATAAAATGTTCTGAAATGCATTGGTATAGTGCTAAATAAGTACAAGAAAATTCTGAAATATAAATCTGAAAATTTGTCTTTGTATAGTTATGTGTTTAGGTAGATACCCTACTAATTACAATAGTATTGGTCTGATAACTTGGCAGGGAAGAAGAGATGTAAATGACAATGATTAAAGTAGGCCAATCAAAGCTGTGAAAGGACAACAACCACAAAAGGTTATGTTAATAACAAAAGGCTATGTTAATAAGAAGCAATGATATGGGTTGATAAGGAAGAAGAGAGGCAGGGACATCATTGCAACAATCAGAGGAAGTTCAATGATATCCACATACATATGTGATGAGTGAGCATATCATCGTGTTATCATCACATATATATGTGATGAGTGGGCAGTGTGCCCTCGTGGCCAAGAAGGCCAATGGGATCCTGGCCTGCATCAAAAGGAGTGTTGCCAGCACATCAAGGGACGGGATCCTGCCCCTCTACTCAGCTCTGGTGAGGCCGCACCTGGAGTACTGTGTGCAGTTCTGGGCTCCCCAGTATAA
>JAVCKT010009280.1:0-16890 GCA_032273925.1 Rhynchotus rufescens | reverse complement strand
TACCACACTATAGATAGAATATATTTAAAATCTGTGACTAAGGTTTAGGTTCAGTTCCTGGCTTTGCTGCGGATATTCTCTGTGAATCTGGCTAACAGATTTGTTCTTCCAGCCCTGCCACTCTGAGCAGTTATGAGATTTCCCAGCTGTACGAGCAACAGAGATCACATACATAACTGCCTGAAAGGCTGCGGGCACAATGGTGAGCCAGACACAAGGACCATTAACAAAAATGTGGATCAACTATGCTGTGTTCAGGGGCTGCTGTTATTAATTTTTGTTCTGAATTATGCTATCCACTCTAAATCAAAGGGGAGAAAATCATAAAGCATGCTCATAAAGAACATTTGATGAGGCAAGTTGGTGCCTAGTGGGAGATTTCAACAAGAGTGATTTCTTACCAGAGAAAAGCTTCAAAGCAAGGTCTGCACACACTGTTTCAGATGGAAAAACTGACTTTTTTTTGGAAGGAACAAATCTAACAGCTGCTGAGACTCGAGCTCAATGTGGGGTTGCTATGAATGGAGCCTAAGGTAGCCAGACTGAAGTTTTTAAGTGGTTACTCTGTAGGTCTCCACGTCAAAGCAGGCAGGAGGACTGGTCCAAGATGAAAATGTGTTAACAACAGCTTTCTAAGCAGGAGTTTCATCTTAAAAGCCACCACACAGAGGGCTGTGAGGATAAAAGGTAGGTGCTGGTGCCTCAGTTTATGTTTTTCAGGCGTTCTGCCCCAAACACTGGCTGTGTCAAACTTTCCAAGGAGACAGACAAGCCTCTTGCAGCCCATTTGGACTTGCCACCTTCCCCTGCTGCTTATCATGCCCTTTCCTCCCAGGCACATATCATCCTCCATCCCCTGGGAGCTTTGTGAAGCACTTGGTGTGTCTTAAGCTCGCTCCTTAGCACACCCTTCGTACTGTAGCTGGATTTAGGCCAGCTTTTCTTCAGTCTCTGTAACAATCTAATTTTTCTGCCTTGCAAATACTCAGAGAATATAGCCAATAAGAGTGGAAAGGTGTCCCCTTGGATTTATTTTTTTTTGAGAGCATCTCCCTGCACCAAAGGACCTGTGATAAACTGGTTCAAACTACTTAGATGGTTTGCAGTGGGCCCTTTCATTCTGCTACTACATTTGCAAAAAGCAACCACGCTCCTCTTGCTTTCCACAGACTAATTGATGTTGTTGTATTTCACATTGCCTTGATCAAGTACTAATGTTAATGCTCTAGAATGTAATTTGAAAGCAATTAGGGAGAAATGCTATTAACAATCCTATTAAAAATGACAAGCGGTCCAACCTTATGTTACCAATTTTAGAATGCTTGATTAAAAAAAGGAAAAAAAAAATATGCAAAAAAAGTATGCAAATAAATTACATCTTAGAAGTGGAACTAATCATATTTCTATTTAGTTTTCAATATTAATTCTCTAAAGATGAATTTCACCCAGAGTGAAATATTCTCCAATCACAATGCTTTGTATTAATCTCAAAGAGTTAACTTCTTGCTGATTTGTAACAACTGATGCTGATGCAGGGGGAGGAAAAAAGAACCAGTTTCTTGAATGAGTTGTCTATAAGGAGAGTTGCATTAAATTAATTGGAAGCTCATTTAATGCTGTGATCCTATAGCATTCTGATAGGATTACAGGGCACATTCCAATAGCAACTCTATTGTGTTTGACATAGGAAATAATTAGCTTCAGATTGCTTCAGTTTTGACCAAAATCAAGGGAAGCAGTTCTGGTGAAAGGAGAATCTGAATTTCCGTTGTGGAACACTGTTATACACTTAGCAAAAACTGAACAAAAGCGGGGAGAGGGGCTGAGATCCCAAGGCCCCTGAGGCTGAGGGTTCAGGCCTCCGAGGCCCTGTCTGCAAAGGAGTATTTACGCTCAGAGGAGAGGGAAGGTTGCAGAAACGAAGGTTTTCAATATAGGACTTGCCTTGACAGGGCCAAGCTGCTTGCCCTGCACCTCATGGGATGGGAACATTCCTGCTCAGGCACCTCCCCCAAGGGCAAATCCGTGCGCTGGAGCAATGCTGGGATCCTGCTCAGAGGTCAGGAGGAAGCCTTTCCTTTCAGAGAACAAATATTCTCTCCATCGGGCTATTCCTTTCATTTCGTCAAGCAGCCTGTGCTCTGCTCCCTGGTGTCGGGTGCTCCGGGGCCCATGTGCCCCTCGGATCACGGTGAGGACACGAGGCCTTGGAAGCAGCGGCTGCTGCTCTGAGCTGCGCCGCCAGCCACGCGGTCAGGACGTGCAGGTCGCTCTGCTCGCGAGCGGCCACGTGAGGTGAAGGCAGGAGGCTCTTTGAAGCAGCCCCGCGGTTCCTCAAAGAACGAGGCCTGATCCCCTCAACGGCGAAGGAACCGAACACGAAGAGGCAGCGTCTTTGTTTCTGTCCTGCCTCGCTGAGAACTCGTCTTATGCTTTCTCTTGCTCCCTGGCTTTTGTAACTAACTAACCGAAAATTTTATGACAAGAATTTGCTCTTTTTGTTGGGAGAGAAACCAGAGAATTCCTTTGTATGACTGCTGCCCCACATCCCACTGCATGAGTCCATGAGACAGCTATTTGTAGACTCTCCCCTGATAACGATTCTAAGGCAAAGCACGTTTCTGGCAGTAATCTCAACTCATCTTCTTCCCTGGCTGTCTCACGGGGTGCAGGGGGAGTCCTGGCGGGTTTACAGCTCTGGATCCACCTCCTAAGTACAGGCAGCGTTCGTTAAAGTATAGCCCAGCATCCCCAGACACATTTTGCTGCTATATGGCATGGGCAAGACACAAATGCCTGTCCAAAAGAGAGAATTTTGACTTTTTGTTCTAGTGTTTAATCAAGAAGTATCTGATTTGGCAACAAATGTGCTAACTAGTCTCTTTGATCCACAAGCAGTTCAGCTAAATTTAGCCATCCTGACACCAAGCTGCCCTGAGTGCTCTTTGCATGACAGATAGCACAGAAGGAATTGATTTGCCATCAGTGAATAACTAAGATTTCTTCTTTTTTTTTTTTTAATCATTAAAAAATACTGTGTTTTTGCAGTGACACATCCCAGACTAGACCAGGGCAGAGCATCTTCACAGGCAACCTGGGGTCGCTTTGCCCTAAAGAGCTCTGCTGAGGCCCCATGAGAAGTGAAGACCAGAAGCTGAAAATCTTACTAAGAATTGGCTTAAATAGTTTCAGAAATTCTCTTACACCTGGCAGAGGCACTTTGCTGGAGTTACCACCTTCCACAATTTTTCAGTTCTCACATTTTTTTTTTCTGAACATTTAGTGCAGATGTTTTTGTCCCAGCTTATAGTGCCAAGCGTGTATACAATATTAGGGGAAAAAATAGGTTAAGGGCAGAGAATCAAACTAGTTACACAAATATGTTACTCAGTCAATACATCCCTCCTATAGTGCTGTTAGCAGTAGTTTGTTAATGACTCTTTGTGTTTGCAGTTTTTATAAAGGGTAAAGAAACTTCAGTGAGGTCAACATGAGCACATATTGTTGATAAAATTGTGATTAATACGATCTTACAATAGGCATATTTTACTGTGCTCACCAACAGATGCAGGGAAAGCAAAACTAAAAGTGAATGTTGTGTTGGCTGGAACATGCACTTTTGACCAATATACCTCTGTGTATATTCTGTTCTTTCCAGGGAAGCAGCAGTGCTGGGGATGGCACTTTCTACCATATCTTTCTTCCATCAGTCCATGGAAAGAGAGCAAGATACCAGGGTTTCCGTAGCACGTACATAGAAGGAAGAATTTTCATGCTACTGTTACCAGCTGGCAGAATGTAAGAGTAAGGTAGGATTAATATTCGTGGCTTGCATTTGGGCAGAGATGGCATAATTCCTCATAAAATATAAGGGATGGGATTTAGTGGATGGATGAGGGTATATCTTAATTAATCTCTCTGCCAATTAAACGATGGGATTTCTAATTAAGATGACCCCAAAGCAATTACTCAGACTTGTGTATTTACATTAATTAGACTACCAAAGCATTTGGAGTAGGATTACAAATTTGTGGAAGGTGCAAAGTGCTATTTCCAATTTAGAGCAATTCACTACCTAATATCTAATGAGGGAAGGCCTCACAGCAGTTAGACCATTTCCTTCACACCATTTATTTTGTCCCTTAGAACTTCAACTCTAAAAGAAAATTGAGGGGGATGCTTGTGTTGCAGTGATAGGGCAGAGCCCTCACAGCTTGCGTGATGTGGAGCACTGACGTCGAAATATTTGTCATATGTGATGCAGAAGCCTCGTCTCGGGAGACAGCTGCTTCTTTTCACTCCCACTTTAGTATTCATCAAACTAGCACCTAATGAGGTATGATATCACTAGGTCAATTTTGCACAAGCATTTGTGTTTTATTCTCTTCAAGAGCAAATTTAATCTACTCATAAAACAATTAACCTTAGTGATTAATTGGTGGAAGTTAACACCATAAATAGTGGGATTTTTTTTTCTTTAAAGAAAGACCCACGGGCCATGATTCAGCAAGATATTTAAGCGTATGCTGCCAGCAGAACAACTTGTGTGATTCAAGAAAGGCAAGTGGCTCATGATGGGCTCTCTGCAGCATGCAGGTTGCTGAATGAAGGTCTCAGTGGCCCTAATTTGGTGAAATAACATTCCAGTGGTCTCAAAGTTTGTTGACAAAAAAAAAAAAAATAATAAAATCAGGATCAGCTCATCCTGCAGCATTGTGAATATGTCATTTCAAAACACTTTGTTGCTTTTATGTGGATGACTACTTCTAATAAGTTAAAATCCTTGGAAACCATTTCAGGTAGGTTTGGAGCCCTGTTTGTAATTGCTAACTACCATGTGTGATGGAGCAGAGTAGAATCATATTCTTTTAGAATGTTTTTTCTTGTCAAATATGTATTTCACCTGCTATAAAGCTCTCAGTCTCTTAGCAAAAAGACAATCAAAACAGTCTGCAACTGAATTGTTGAAGGAATACAAAATATATTGCAGGTAGTAAGATGCCTTTCTATAGAAACAACCAGTAAAGCAGACACCATCATTGGTTAATTAAACAATTTTTTAATTATATAATATGAATCCTGAAAAAAAATGTAGAGTGGAAATCAAGAAAGAATTGGAACTCTGGATATGTTCACTGGCATTTTTAAGCTCAGTATTTCATTTAATACAAATAGTGGAGTCATTATTTGGTCTCTTTGAAGGTATTCTGGTAAGAGAAAAAAATGGTGAAGCCATTTCTGTTAATTTATAAGAATGTGTAAAACCCTGCTTTCTTGAGCCTTCAAATAAGAGTTTTTATCTTTCTGTTTAGAGCTCCAAAATTTATTTCACTGTAGCCTTAGCTCAGAAGTCCACTTTTTCTTTAATCTGTCATCAAGGTCAAACACAGATGTTTTTCAGGCTACACAAAAACATCTGCTGCTTCACTCTTCCATGTTAGCTGCCTGTCAACGACACAGACACATTCACACATCCCCCTTCCCCAAACAATACAATACACAGAAGAAAACTCCGAAGCAGAGCATATTCAAATTTCTGTGATGTCTTACAGTTGCCTTTGGCTGTGGAAAAAGTCAAGTGTCTCCTACAAATGTCTTAAATGAAAATTAAACCCCAGTGTTTTGGAAGGTTTAATGCAACCTACAGACATACATGGAGCAGGAGAAAGGGGAAGGAATATCTGCTACAAGTTGTTATTTACTAAAACATAGCAGAAATAATAAAGAATTAGTTTCTGTAGGTAATGTACGTATGAGCATTCTAATGTATAAGCATTTTGTAAGTGTATATGTAAACCAGATTTCCTACTGCTTCTAAAAAGTGGGGAAAAAAAATCTCTGTTCACATGAAATGTTCAGCTGCATAATGATGGACTTGGTTCTTCTAAAATGTCCCATACTCTATCCACGGATACTTCATTTTTTAATTTTTTCATATTTTACACTTCTGTATGATACTTCCTTTTTTTTTTTTTTTTCCCCTGTGGTAGATGCTTTTTACCCTCCTTTCTTAGAGCCGAGGCTTCCACCTTGAGTATCTGTGAGTAATGATGAACCTTTAATTATCAGGATTATGTAATACAGGGGACAAATTATTTCATAGTTGACCAGAGCTACCCTGCCGAGCAAGAAAATGATAGAAGCCATTGAGTGACTGTGTTCCTCCTTGGTGAAAAATCCATTTGAGTTCAGCAAAATATAGCTGTGTGTATATATATGTATTTTTCTTTTCAGGAAATTTTTTCTCTTAGTGATAAAGGAAAGTAGAGATAGAGCCAGAGATAGAGATAAGAGGGTGTAGAAGAAGTCATTTGTTACTGCATCATATCTCATTTGCTTTGCTAGGCTGATCTTCCAAGAGGGAATTGAAAAATCAAGTTCGCAGTAATTCAATGTAGAAAAGAATATTTCCTTTATCCCATAGTCAATGCATTTTTGAAAATTAATGCACAGTCACTTTAATTTTAAAACACAGAACACCTTTGACTACACTGAAATCTAATAAGCATTTCCAGTGCTTTTCCTACTACTGAAAAACTTGCCTAGTGTGGGTACAACTGTCAACAACCCAAGGGAAAAAAGTTCAGGGAGCACCTCATTCTGAACAGAAAAACTACAAGGCCAGGCAGCAGGGAGCAAAATACAATTGCCCAAGTTCTCCTTCTAGTGCCTCAGTGCAAGTCCTTCCATTTCAAATCAGTTTTGTCATATTATATCAGATGAGTCTGTCCAGGCGTAGTAAGAGATCAGGGCCGAGCAGCTCAGCATCCGGAAAGGTATTACTCAAGTGTCAACATCCAGAGACAGGAGCCAAGTCAAGAGTCAGTTAAAAGACTTAGTGCAATGTCCAGAGAAGATAGTGAACTGATGAAGACACTTTAAGCAGTTAGTTAAACTAAAATAGAGTTAATTGTTAGCAAATAACCTTACAGAGAGTTAATACTTCAGTATAATAAATATAAACAGTCTTTTGAACAAGAACAAGGTGATCATACCCCTAGGGCCATCACCCACTTGGAGGAACTTTCTTCCCAGCGGTTTCTGGGAGGATGCTGTCCCAGATCCAGGAGTCCTGCCATGTTCTGTACAAACACACTAACATCTGCATCTAACCCAAACAACATTTTTTTTTTCAGACTTTCCCATTTGGAGTTGGCTTTAGAAGAAAATACAAAGGAGGTGATGCCAACATCCCTCCCGCCCTCTACTTTGATGTCATGAGTACTTTCAACAAGCAAAAATATCCAAATTGAGCTGCACGGTCCACTCATAGCTACTCATCATAATGGGAACTGTAAAGCATTTGTCATTTTTTCCCAAAGTTTGCAGCATGTAAGTATCACTTAAATCTATGCTCTTTCATATACTACCTCTCAAACAACCACTCACCACTGAGATATTCCATTAGTGCCATGCTGGGAACGGAATGTGTTTCTGGGTTTTATAACTTGACTTTGAACGAGAGCCGCATAGCTAGTCTTACTCCCAAGATTACAGTTCATCTCACAGTCAGAAGGCAAAGTAGATGTGATGCATTTCAGCATTTCCCCTGCCTGTACACTTAAGTTGGCTGCTGGCTGACATGCCGGTGCTTTGATCTGCAGTGCCCGGAGCAATATAAACAGTCAGACCAGTGTAAGAACTGTGACTGCCTTTCATAAGAAGAGAGTAACCTCACACCTCCCTGTGAAACAGCTTATTCCCTATCATGGACCTGAGGAAAGAATAACCCAACTTTCTGCCTCTTGGATTTACCTCCTGTCTTCTCCATCTTTGTCCTATGGTCTCAAGGACAGCATGACTGAGCAGCAGCTCAAGGAAAAGCAGTTCCTCTCTCATAAACTCCTTTCTGCTGCCAGACAGGTTATAACAACAAAATCCAAAACAGATATCAAATGATGGTAATAACTGTTATTTGAAGACTTATCTAATCTTATTTGTGGGGGTGGAGAGAAACCGAACTGAGAGAAGGGCATGATTGGCACTTGCGTCACTTCTAAGTTGATCTGCTTCCCTTTCAAAGTTCACCTGGCATTTTCAGAGATTTCAGTGAAGATTACTACTACTAATTTCTGATTAAAAGGGTCAGAGACAAAATGCAATCTGGATTTCATTGTTATTCATTTTTATATGTGAAGGTGTTGAATTTGTTATTCACAGCTCTGTGATCAATCTCAGAGACTGACCTTACAGCATTTGATTAATACTCCGGTTGCTAAGGCTTTACAGATCTGACTTTATCTCCATTCCCTTTGACCACTGAATGATACAGTTTTCCTTTTTTTCCAACTTTATACCTTTTTCAGTAGCATCTCATTATAGAAGTGAGGCAATTTTAACTTTAAAGGGACTGTCTGTGGAGCAAGGTGACTGTCTGGGGTGGGATTTAGCTGGCCTGCCAATGGTGAGAATGGCAGGGATACGTGGCTGGGATGTGATGTGGGCAGGAAAACTGAAGTGGATAATAGGAAGGCAGAAGAGACTAACGCTGACTAACTCACTTGGTAAATCTGTGCCAGCAACCTGAGTAAGTTGAGTAAAGACAAATGTATTTACCTGCACATAATTTATTTAAAACATTCCCATTTGCTGTTATTGACACAGTAATATAGTGGTTCAGAGTGTCAGGATGAAAGGAGGAGCACTAGCATCACGGGCTGTCATTAGCCACTCTTGTTTCCAAAGAATTTGAGGGGAATCTTGAAAAGTGCATATTTTAGTAACCAGCAGTCAGAGCTCCCTCCTCTCAGAAATGGCATCCTGAAAGAAGGCAATTCAGAAATTCTCAAACATCTCTAGTAACACTCTGCAATGAGCTTCCTGGCTCATGTGAGAACAAGGTACTACCCAATATTGTGAATGCGAGCAGAATGTTGCCTATAATAAATCAGAAAGCAGTCAGTTCTTGCTATTAACAAGGGAGTAAAGACACATCTAGAGTCTGTGTCAAGTTTATCTGGTCCATCAATGCCAGATGTACCAATGGGGATAAGTCAGGGTATATAATTTACAGCATTCATTCCAGGTTACCACAGAAAAACTCCTCCAGGTCACCACTGAGATCATCTCCCATCCCCTTCACTTGTGTTGTACATTCCTACCATAGTGGGGAATAAAAAGCTATTAAACCCAAAAGGCAGCATTAGTATAAATGATTATAGAGAATAACAGTAAGGTTTCATTGGGTCCAGATCAACTCAGAAACCATTGTCAAAATGTATTCTGCAGTAATAAGGAGAGAGAAAGAAAAAGAGACTTCTTGTTAGTTCCCATTTATTTAATGACAACATAAACTCTGAGCTAGCTATTTTGTGTGTCAGAAAGTAATCGTGCATAACCAATTCTTGCTCTTGGAAGAATTTTACCTTGTGGCTACGTTCCATTTGAGAGGATTTCAAGGAATATTCTTATCACCTACAGGCTTTTCAGTTGTTTGCACACTTATTGAACAAGTAGAGGAAAAGAGAAAACAGACTTCATTAATATATAAATTAACTTTCTAAGAAAGTCAGGATTCATAGTGCACATTTAAAGGCCACACAGGCCTTTTCAGTACAATGGCATTACGTGCTTTCCAGTAATCTGTAGAGCTCCCTAACTCCTGCAAGACACTTCTGCCTCGCAGACAGAATGGTTTGAAAACCTTTATTGGTTTTCAGACAACCTCACAGAGCTAAGCAAAGATCTTGCTTACCTTTTGCACATCCCAGTGTAATGAACTGGGATGTCTTTGCCCATGGTACAAAACCAGAAGCATGAAAAGCCTAGATTTTAGCCAGCTCTTTGAAATCATCCTTTACCCAGACTAAGCCAAGAGCAAACAGTCCTGTCTTTCAGGTAGTGTCAAATACTTTGGACTAAATTAGTCCTAGTTCTATTTTCACACATCTGTTGGATATTTTGCAATGACGGTCCTATTTGCTTAGTGCTGTGCTAGTTATTGAAGTCCATGAGACTCAAAATACATTCAGTGAAATACTTGCATAAAAGTTTTACAAACTCAGATTACCTCTGATGGCATAGGCTATTCAAGGCTGAGTAGCAAAGATGAGTAACTAATTTAGTTTCAGTTGCAGAGACTGCCACTAATGTAGTGTTTTTATGTACACTGCAGGGTATGTATGATCAAGACTCTTCTTTCGTTACTCATCAGCATAGGCATTCATGGCGTACATATTTCTCAATGTAAATAATGGAATTAATTGCCATTCCCAATGCTTACTAAGATCATAATTCATATAAATGTCTTGAAAACTAGCCCAGATTTTCCTGCAGTGGCCAAGTCTATAGAAAAAAACACTAAGGGTATTCATTTGTTGCTTTATGTTTACGAATTTCCTATAGTATACTTTTGGTTCAGTAGATAATTGACATTTCAAAATTAAACTTGCTGGAAAGCAGGAAAGAAAACAAACCCAGAAACTCATTCTTTAGTTTATCCTCAGACATCTCTTTTTTTTTTTTTTTTTTTTAATATTATATTAATTTATAATAATTTATCATTAGACATCTCTTTTTTTTTTTTTTTAATCTTATATTAATTTCTCATAATTTCTCATTACCTCTGCAGATCAAATTAAGATAGAGTGGGAGTGTGGAATACATTATTTGTGGGACATTGAAGCTTAGGATGTTACTTTAAAAATTAATTTGTAAGACACAATTTTTTAATGCTGAACTTTTTCATTATACATTTTAATAGCCCTCAGATGACACCATGTGCTATATTTTGTGCTTTGCAGTACCAACCATGTAACACTTAGAATGTGAAAAACGACTCACAGTGAGTGTAAAACATGTTGATCACAATTACAGAAAGATAACCCAGGATTTGAAATAATACAGCAAGTATCTACATCTTTGCAATTACCAAAGATGATTACCCATCTGGTTCTAAGAAAATATGTGTTCACTTTAAAGTTAGATACCAATGAGGTAACTTCAGCTTTTGTTTTCATTCCAATCACTCAAAAATAGCCTGATAATTTAAATATCTCAAGTCCTAAACAAAAAGGAAATATTTCAAATGTGTGATACTGAATTGTGAGAATTTTTAAGTAGTAGGTGAGAACAGTAAGTCCAGGAACTACCACTCTATATTATATACATGATAACTACTATGATACTAATATGTATATCTCAAAGACTTGCTGGAAGTCTGCATATTCACATATTTCTAAAAGAACACTTGAAAAACGAATTTCTTACTAGAGCTGAAATTTTCATGAAAACAAGCCTCTAAAAGTTATTTTATGTATTATTTTGTGACCTTCTGCTCCCATCCTTTCTCGAGAGCTAAATTAGAAGAAAAAAAGAGCACAAATAGAGAGAGATGATAAAACTGAAAATTAGTTTGAAAAGGTGACTTCATTTTTTCTTTCCAAATTACTTATTTGTTTTGCTGAACAGTTGTAAGGTTTTAAAATGGTACTTTCATTTGAAACCATAAGATTCAAACAAATTTGAATGGCTTGCAACAATATGTTCAACATTTTTCATGCAATTGTAGGAAGGCAACTGGGAAGACAGAAAGGGAAGAAGGATGATGCTGGTTCCCCCTGAGTGCTGCTGCCTGGAGTGCTATTTTTTGCACCAGTGTTTGCCTTTGCCTTTCCTCTCTAAACAGCTTCATGAGCTCCGAAGACCTTCCAGTTCACTCTGCAACCTGCTACTTCTTACAAATTCTTTTAAGCCAAGAGAACTCACTGCAGTTTCTATTTTAGCTCATCTCCAGCCTCTGCCAAGGGAACGTAAGCAGCAACAGAATGAATCTTCTACATACAACTGTGAAATACATATAGAAATCTATCTGTTTAAAAAACTGCATAATAAACATCTCAAAATCCCTGCTCTGCCAACATGTTCACATATCATACTGACTGACATCACCTTTGACCAAAGCCAGTGATCTTCAAAGGCTTTAAAAGGCTTTAAAAATCCTTCTAAATAATATTCCCTTATCCCTCACCAGACTTCTGTAAGGCAAGGCAAAATAAGAACCACAACAAAGTCCAGGTAAACAAGGCATGTATCTCAGTATCAGTATTTTCATGTGACTATGAAAATTCTGTGGTGACCAGCACAGTACACTTCTTTCAGCTGTTTGGAGTGCTCCTTGGTGAAAATTTCTCTCTTTTTTTTTTTTTTTCTCTGCTATTTTGCTGTGAGACCCAAGAAATAGCTCTGAGGTATTTCTTTTCCCACAGGCAAATGGATAACTAAATATTTTATATGAGGATGAGCACAGTCCTCTGATACTGCTTAATGTACTTTTTTTGCAATTTAAATGTCATTTATATTACCAGCACAATGGATCAATTTTGCCCTTGGGGCATGGAAGGTGTCAGAGCGATACCAGGGTTAAAAGAGGCTCAGAATGAGGTAAATACATTGAACAAGTGGCAACCAAGGGAATGGATTCTCAGGAAAAGGTGAACACATCTCACAGCCTCTGTTAATATTTTTGTGTTTAATCTGGATAATCAAAAGGTAAAATCAGCTATAAATTGTATGACACGTGCGGGAACAATGCAAAGCAAAGTTTGAGGAAAGTGAGCCTCATTGGCTACCTAAGAAACCTTTTTCACATCCTCACCCATGCTTGCTCATCTGGACAGCTGTGTTTCTTTTCCTTTTTATATTTGATATATGCAGCCCATAGAAGCCATGGACAGCAGGTGAATGAGAATAGTGCTGACAAGGAAAGTATGAAGGAGAAATAAATATTCTTTCCTCAGAACTGAACAGAGAAAATCCATAGGCATTTCTGAAGGGGAGTAGATGTATGCCGGTGGTTGGAAGGAATTTCAAGGCCAAAACTGGCAGGGAAGATGTAGCTCTTGGCTTGCTGAGTGCTTGAGGGCTTTAAGAGAAAGGGAGGACCCCGTTGGGCCAGTCTGGGCCTCATGGTTTATACAGACTAGTCCAGGCCTTGGCATGGCCTTCACATCTAGGGGACCCTGTGTGTGCCGGGGAGTTGGGCTAGATGATCTCCAAAGGTGCCTCCAACCTTAACCCTTCTATGCTTCTATGGATCTAAGAATGAGGGACAAAGACTTAGGCACAAGCTCTGCTGGCTGCATCTGGATCTAACTCTGTATGTGCAGCACACTCTGTGTTTTGGCTGTCAAGAGACTTTTTGCTTCCTTTGCTGGGGGAAGATATTGATGTTCCACATTGATGAGCAGGTACAGAGATGAACATATTCCGGGTGAGAAACAGGTGAAAGAAATAGCCACTATTTGCTCAGCTGGCATATCAGAAGATAATCTATGTGCTGGGGTGCTGGATTTTAAACCTCCTTCTGATATGTATTGTTAGGCAACCAAGGAGAATGCAAAATGACTATATGGGACTGTGTCATTCAGCTACAAGAGTGTAAACTCTATATTCATGCACTTTGCTGAAGGTAAATGAATACGCAAGGTGCAAAGCAGCAGTAAACTGTTCATTAAATCTTTAGTCTGCACAGATCTAATATTTAAGGTATTTCAAAAGGAAATCAGATCTGGTTGGGCCACTGCATTTAATAGTCACCTCCAAGTGTGATTTCTGTTTTACTGTTTTTTTTCCAACCTATCTTCAACTAGAGAAGAGAGTACCATATTTTGACTTTAAAGATTGATTTTTCTTTTAGGGCTATTTCTTTTTCTTTTTTTTTCTTTCTTTCTTTTTTTTTTTTTTTTTTTGTTTAAGGCTATTTCTGTTGAATAAGAGATTATTTCATTTTAGGGAATTCAGTGGTACAGTAGTCAGATACAGATACTCCTTCCTTTTTCCCCAGGAATGCAATTGTATAAATGTGTGAATATGTAGAAACAAACAGTTTAGGTCTGGAGGTGGGAAAGAATATGTTCTTGCCTAGGGAAGTAGATGTGACATATTTTTTTTCATGACTGTACCTATTCCTGTACCATTGATTCATATTTATCATTTTAAATACACGCATTTTTTGGAAGCTCAAGTACACCTCAGTTGCCCTGAGGGAATTATTAACTCCTTAACCTTTATTTCATATTTTGAAGTCAGAAGCCTAGTTGGTATATCGGTGTTCTAAAATATTCTACAACCAGAAAATATTCTACTCCTTTACAACCAACAAATATTCTACTCCTTAAGTAAACAGTGATGATGATAATCCTGCATCTTGTTCAGATTTTCTTCACAAAACGAAGTCAAAATCTTTACTTCCATTTTTTAATTTACCATCAGATGGAGGCACAGGGGAGGACAAATTTCCGGGGCTGGCAATGACATCTCCAGGGAACCTTGGGTGCTTGCCACCCATGGCCAGCTCTTTGAATGGTTCCAGTCGCTGTCAGTTTGGTGGTAGGCATGGTCCTACCCTGATGGCCCTGTGGTTAGATGGCATAAATACCCAGATCCTCTCCAGAAAGTGCCCTCATACCGGGGATAAGACAGTCTGTGATTCCAGATCAGTCCTTCATCTGTGAAAAAGAGAAGAAGCTGCTTGGCCACCAGGGAGCTGTAAGGGTGTATTCACTAATGACTGGAGGGGCGTGCTGAGGACCTTTGGTGTATTTAGCTAGATGAATAGCGAGCCAGGGGAGCATGGGGAACTGACTGTTGCATTTATCTTCCTCACGCCACCAACTGGGAGTCATTACCAGCATCCTAATGCACCAGAGGATCCTCTGAACTGAGATGATCCTCATTTACTTCACTAGGCTTACTTGACGTGTTGCTTTGTGGTGTAAAGTTACTGGTGCAGAAGGAAGAATTTGGGTTTAAATTATTTTAGAGCCATTTAAGTACAAGAGATTAAAACTGAGCTGTTCATTTCCATCATTCTCTTTCTCATTGTACCACAGGGAACCTCTTTTTGTGAGCCAATCATCCATTTCCTTAAACATATAGAGAAATTACATAGGATAATTATATCTCAGGGCACCTTAATTGTCCCAATTATTTGGCTAGTTTTGACAGTTAGATCTAATGTAGAGAGGGAGGGAAGAGTTCTGCAGGGACAGGACAAGGTTTCATGTGCTACTTGGACAATACTCAACAGCACAGCTATAATATTCAAAATATCTGTATTCAGAAGTATACTACATGCAATATAAAAGCAGGGAGAGACAAAAGCCTCAGTGTATTTTAAGATATCCTTTACCTAGTCCACCTTCTGCATGAGATATACGGCATTAGCACTAAATCAATTATAATTAAACTGCATGTAACCAAAATTGGCAAATTCAATTTCCCCCACATTTCATTATAGCTTAGCTGTTATAATGATAAATTAAATTAAGGTATCTTCCACAATATCTTTCAGGTATAATCATTATCAAATATCATTTTACTTCTCACTTTTTTGGGTGAAAACTAAACAATTTATAATGGTCCCAGCTCACTGAAGAGGTGACTCATTCCTATAGAAAAGTGTATTAAAAACAGACATCATGCTATTATCCACAGATATTAAATAGGACCTTTCATTATTGTAGGTCTTGTAGCTATAATGGACATACTTTAGCGTTAAAAGATGAAAGACAAATATCTGAAATTACAAATATAACTCTACTTTGAATCAAGAAAAAAAAGTCTAAGTGAAGTAGCTTCTCCTCCCTAAAACTTTTGAAAATGAAGGAATTAGACTCTTCTTTTCAAAGGCTTTGGCATCAGTATGACTGCAAGAACATGAATAATATTGAGCACAGCCTCAAATATTGTCTTGTAGATACACCTTTTTGTGCAGAGGTCATGGTTAAATGTCTAAATATAAGTAGAAACTTTCCACTTTTTCTGTCTGCTACGCATGTAACAAGGTTTTAGCATTCTGCCCAAGTCAGTCAAATGTTATCCTCATCATTAACCCGGCCTCCGTATAAAAGTAATTGGATCAGATATAAAATTGATCCTCTTTCACGAGGTTTTACTTGGGGTTAATCAGGGAGGCAAGAATCATAAACTATATCAAAACTTTAATCAAAATCTGTGGTCTCTAGTCCTTCAAATTATTATATATACATATATATGTATATATGCACAACTTTTCACATGCAATGAAGGAGGAGCTGGTAAAAGTATCTACGTGTCAAAATGCATGTACTTAAAATCTCTCTGTAAGGTAGAAGCATTCAGTTTCCTCAGTTCAGATTTCTCAGTAAGAATTAATCAAAGGAAAAAAAAAAAAAAGTTAAATCTCATAAAAAAAAAGGAGCAATACTCCATGTTCCTGAAATGATCAGAGAAAATCTATGCCCACATTCCCACAACAAACCACCGGTACTAGGCAGAAGTCCCTGCTTCTATTAAAAATGTATTCACCGTGTGAAATAAAAGCAGTAATAGAGCCAGAGGGTTGACACTGAGCGCTTCATGTCAGTGTACGTGTCGCATGTCACACTGAGGCCCGCTGGCAGATGAGCTCTTGAAGAAAGGATCCTCTTCATTAAAACCCCTTAGATTATCATAAGCTACTCAAGGCAAGCAGTGGGGTCCCTATCCAATCCCTTTCTTTCTAACAGAATGATTTTCTTGGAAAACAAAAATTATTAAAAGCAAGGAACATAGTAGTCAGCTTCAAGGCTGAGCTCATCTAGCATCCTCTGCTCTGATAGAGTTTAGCCACTTTCTTTACAAGAGAGGCATCTGTGATTGAATGTAAGTTGCATTTTCATTTGATGAATAATTTAGAATTAGATTAGGTCTTTGGTCTTAAAGTTTCTGCTTGATGGAACAAAATTCTTCTCCCTTTTCAGGGGTATCCAAGCAGAATCCAAGTGTAAGTGGGTTCTATTACCTACAAATTCCAGTCTGTGGGATGCAGTCAGAGACAGCTGTGAAAACTGTTATCAGCTGGAGGATTGTGGATTGCACCAAATTCTTAGATAGGATGACATATCCTACAATTTCTCCTGACTCAGGCTA
>JAVCKT010009279.1:0-25819 GCA_032273925.1 Rhynchotus rufescens | reverse complement strand
TTTTGTGTCTTCAAAGGCCTAAAGAGATGCGAAGCAAGCTGGTTTTGTGTGAGGTGGTGATCAAGAAAACGCCGAATGGCACTTTGGATTCTGTCTGAGCAGTTATTGATAAATCTTTTTTCTGCAGTTTGCCCTTTTAACAGGGTAACTGAGACTAAAACACTCAGGAACAGTAACTAGGACCACGTAACCACACTGTGACAGAGGTTTTTTTTTTGGCTGATTTAATTTGAATGTGCAAATACGTGTAAATTCAAATTTTTATTTCACTGCATTAATTGTCATAGCATTGAATGAGCTGATAATTCCCTCATGTTGCTGAGCTGCAAAGGACTATTACTCCAGATTGAATTTTTTATTGACTTTGCTCTGTGATCTCCCAACCTGTAACATGGCAGTATGAGTAAAAAGGAGCAGGAACAGGTGGAGCTGCGTGCTGGGACTTGAACACCCCTCACTGTGGTCCCAGACCTGCTGCAACCACATCCCCAGCTGCTGAGCAGAACTGGAGGCAACTTAGTGACCTCACAGGTGCTCCAGAGAGTGCTCTTGGTTTTTTACCTTGTGTAATGTACGACTGTGGCTGAATATTGCATGTGAGAGTGGTGTTCCTGCACTGGCCATTTGAGATGTGACTTCTACTCCAAGCTGTGTCTGTAATGACAAAGGGACAGCCCTGCCTGCGTGTGGAGATGATGGGATTTGTTAGCAGCCCAAGCAGAAGGAGATGATGAACTGCCAGTGGGAGTCTATAAATCTCGCACCATGAATTTTCAGGGCTCACCCTCTAATGGACTTGTGTCATCTTGTCTCTAGCGAGCAGCCTTGCTGCTTAATTTGGGAAATAAATTTCTGACTTGGGGAACACTCCACAGGGGACTAGAGAGAACGTGCAAGTCTAGCTTGTGATAACACACAGAGCCGTGGGCTGTTGCATTTCAGAGCCTCCTCAGAGGCACCTGTGCTGTGTTCAGTTTGAAATTCAAAGCAGCTGCGTTCCCTGGGCGGCCATCAGGCCCTAGCAGCACCATGGGATTTCCATAGCATTTCACAGAATCCCTAAGGTTGGAAGGGACCTCTAGAGGTCATCTAGTCCAACCCCCTTCACACACAGGGACACTTAGAGCGATTTGCTCCTCGTTTTGCAAAGCAAAGACTTGAGAGAGCATGCAGGGCTGAAAACATGGCACTGTTGGGCTGCAGTGTTGGTTGACTGTGTAGCCACAAATGATTTCTGAAGGGCTGAGCTACAAAAACAGAGCTATAGACGATAGGACCTCCCCTGCTTCCTTCCTCTGTGCAAGCTGGAGTGACTATCAGTTGTCCAGTACATACAAAAGAGAAGGTTGTGACAGAATATGACTTCTGTAGTCTGTGTAATATTGGGCAAGGAGGAATGGCTTTTAAAATACCTGTGTGGCAGCATTAGAGCTTGGTATTTATCCAGAGAAGCCGCACTGGAGGGGGATGAAATGAACGATTGCATTGAACTCTCCCCAGATCTGCGGAAGAACTTCGAGCAAGACCCCCAGGGGAAGGAGGTGCCCATCGAAGGGATGATCGTTCTGCACTGCCGCCCGCCGGAGGGGGTTCCTGCCGCCGAGGTGAGGATCGCGCTCGGGACGCGGGGAGGAGCGGAGGCGCCTTGGGCAGCCCGTGCTCTGCCAGCCTGCAGGGTGGCTGCGCTCCTCTTCTTTCCTGGGCTGCTTAAAAGCATATTTTGGATGAGGTTTTACAAAAAATCTGTATTTTTATCAGAAGTCCTGGGTATTTGCTGAATAGCCCCTGTTTTTGATACAGGTTTTCAGGTGTTGTGTTGAAAAAATAACAACAGCGTTACTTTTCTTGTCATAAAACTTTTTTTGCTGAAAAGTGAGCATGAAAAACTTCTAATGGTTGCTGCAGAGAGAAAATCTGCTGCTAATGATTCTGATTTTTCTTCCTATTATCCTTAAATATGTTTTAAATGTGCTAGCTGAATCTAGACAAGAACTAATAGAGAGGCTTCAAAATGGCAGGAGTTGAGTGATAGCCAAGTTATTACTTGGTTGCAGAGGTGGAGACCTAAAGAAAACATAGAGTATTGTGAGACTTGAGTCAAACTTGGAAGAGTTGGCAATTTTACAGTTCAGAGATCATGTGGCACCAGTGCACAGAAACAGAATTTATACTGTGCTCTCTATATTATGTATGTTCATTTTTCCTTATCCTATTATTTATGAGCATGGTCCTAATTAAAGATGATGATTGCATTGCTTGGTACTCATTCAGCAGAAAACCAATGTGTTTTCAGAGAAATTTATCATTCTGAACTCCACTGCTTTACACACAACAATTAAACCAAATATCTTTCTTTTATGAAGGCTAGGAATTATATCCAATGAAAAGCTGACATTTTAATTGTTTTCTACAGATTAGCGCTGCAGAGTTCTCAATAAACCCTGATTTACTGATGTTGATTATAAAATTGTTATTGCTGCTAATAAAGCCTGTAAATCTTAACAGGTCATACTGCTTTGGACAAGGGAATTTCACATAGAGCCTCTGCGTGCAGGTCTCCTCCTGTGCTTATCAAGCCCAGCAGTCTACTCAGAAGAACTCGAGTGGTTTTAGAAACCAGGTGCCCAGGATCATGGCTGTGCTGTGTGGCAGTTCTAGATAGGCTCGAAGCTTTTGTGATTTTTCAAGTTAAGCAAGACCAGCCCCATTCAACCCTTGGATGGGAGATAACAGGAAAATAACAGCAGCAGTTGTGTGGAGTGCGTGTGGGTACCGAGAAGCCAAGGTTTCAAACCCCAGATGTCTGCGAGCCTGATCCCAGCACTGATTTCATTAGAATTTGGATGAAGCCCTAGATGAAAACATAAGGCTTGAAGTAACTATGGAAGCTTTTCTTCTGTTTCATAAATGTTCAGGATGGCATCATTGGGTTTTGTTTTGCTTTATCCATGGCCCTAAAAATGCAAACAGAAATAGAAAACAGGCTAGAGACGAGACTTATTTGCCTTTCCTGTCATCATGCCAATATCTGCCCGAATGCCTTGGAAAAGATTGTGATCATTC
Source organism: Rhynchotus rufescens (assembly GCA_032273925.1). Lineage (NCBI taxonomy): Eukaryota > Metazoa > Chordata > Aves > Tinamiformes > Tinamidae > Rhynchotus > Rhynchotus rufescens. The sequence goes on along the minus strand of JAVCKT010009279.1, from coordinate 22,756 downwards.
TATTCCATCAAGTTCAGAGCATTATTTTCCCGAAGAGCTCACATTTCCTGTGCTCGCCGCAGTCACAAGCTAATCTAGTGATTTATTTCTGACAGTGGCTATGACTGACTGATAGAGTCAGACCTCTTAATAATGCAGTGCAGTTCAATAAGAGGCAGACACTCTACAACAGGAATGAAATTTAAGTTCAGCTCAATTATTTATGTGAGCCTGGCCCCATTAACAACAATATAAATCTTTGTCTCTGGAATTGTTTTTCTGCACCTTGAAGGTGCCCAAGGTTTGTTAAATCTAAGGATAGAAGCATTAAAAATAAATGTTCTTCATGTAAGTGACCTAAATCAGCACTTAATTCTAGAGCTCTGAGGTGATTAGTCTTTAAAGAAGCGGAAGGCAAGGTTTCTTTGAAGTATTAGGAGTGAGTACTTTTATTTCCCAATATTTCTTTCCACATTCCTAGGCACTTTTCAGATATTCTCACATAAGTGATTTTAACCCCTGCTAATTCTCAGAATTTCTCTACGTCTTTTTCTACTACCTGTTTTGACTGCATAAGACTTCAGTATCCTGTGATATAAGTGGTGCTTAAAATACCTGAATTAAGTTAAAATTTAAAAAAAAAAAAAAAAAAAAAAAAAAGAGAGAACCTGGATTAAAGGTTTGTATTGTTGATTTATATGTATCCAAACTTTATATGGTTTAAAGCTCTGCTTGTATAAATTAATTTACAAATAATGGAAGCTAATGTGACACTGTCAATGGTCTGTGTGCTCACACAGTTTTAGTAAATAGTCTTTAAGCTGAATAATACATTAGTAAAAGCAAATAATCAGGGAGGACTGTAAATAAAGAACCACACGATTCTACCAGCTTTAATGTTGTAGAGGCAACTCTGAGAAGTGCCAAGTCCTGCTGAGGCAAGCACTGATTTTAATGTTCCTCTAAAATGCGCTGCACTGTCGTGATTCATTTAGCAGCACGTTTCAGTGGCTTATGTCAGCTAGGTCTTCAGGAACAGATACTCTCCGTTACTTAAGCAGCATCCCTCTGAATCTGCGATCCCTTTCCAAGAATTTGATTACAGACTTCATGGAATCAAAGCCCATCTCTTGTACATGAAATACCGTTAAACGTGTCTGATTATACTGCCCATAAATCCTCGGGTGGCAGCAGCAGTTTCTGTGACTGCTGTTAGCTGTTGTACAACAAACCATATTACCTTTCCTTTTACTCTTCCATATCATTTAGATGGCCCTCGTGTAGTTTGTTCCTCCGAAGGAAGGAATGTGAGGAAATGCTGCAGGTCCCCAGTGTCAGTGCAGGAGACTGCTGTGGAATTGGGGTATTTTGAGTGTGTTGCCACTGCAGTCGGAGGAAGAAAACCCAAATCGTGACACTTGGGAGATCCCAAAGAGGTTTGAAATTCTTGTGCCTTGGCAGGGGAAGCAGAACAGAGTTGCTGAGCAGCTGTGCTTATAGGCATCAGCACCAACCCAAATAAATTCAGTTTTTATGAGCTAAACATCACAACAAAAAAGAAAATCCAGCATTTAAGCAGAGCGTCTGATAATCCCCTGCTGCGGCAAATGTTGATTTAAATATAACAGAGTCTCTGCTGGCAAAGACTTGGTGGGACCAGAGCCATTTCTTTCGCTGTTGATGCAGAGTTGGCCTAGGGAAGAGACAGTTCTGGCTTTCAAACCCCACAACAGATTTTCCCCATAGAGATGTTTATTAATTGTGTGCAATAGGGGCCTCATTTAGCGTGGAGTGGATGCGCAGAGGCAGTTGTGATGTAGCACAGGAAGCAGCTACTCCCTGGTGAGTCTGTGGCTGCTGGTGGCTTCTGTGAGGCTGCCCGGTGGGTACCGCGGGCCCTCGTTCTTCTCCTGCGGAGCCCGTTTGTCTCCAAGGGCACGAGTGCAGCTAGTCCTGGTTCCCGTTGGCAGGATGAACGTGTGGGAAGCCAGGCAAGTTCTCTCTCTGAGAGCACCGACTACTGAGCTTGCCGTTGCCCATCACCTGCCCCTCTTCGCAAGGCCCCTCTCGCTGCTGCTTTGGTTTGGTTTTCTGGTTGCTCCCCAGACGGCTCTCGGTTTCTTGAAGTGTCTCTTGTTTGGTGGGGAGGGCTGTAAAAACAGCCCCTCCCTTTTGCTGCGTTTGATAGCGTCCTGCTGCATATCAGTATTAGCATTCTCTCTCTCTGTTGTTTAATAATCTCTTATCCTTCCCCCTTCCTGGTTGAAATAATTTCTCTTTTTGCTCGATGTATTATAGTTCTGCCATTAACATGATATAGTGGGGTTCATAACTATTATCTTGGCTCTGTAAAGCAACTTTGGTAAGGCTTTATATCCTGGCAGGTTGGTCATTCTAATCATACCTTGGTGTTTTCCGGTACTCTTGCCAAAGGATATTTTCTTTTCTATTAATTTTAAGGACATCCTAAGTGCTGGAGTTGCTATCTCCTGGTGACAAACTCAATTACTTTCAAAGTAAAACAATGAAGAATGTGGCCAGCTTGCTTCTGTCATTTGTGCAGCTCCGTACCAGCTCAGATGTAGCATCTGGAATCAATATGATTAATAGATCCTGGTGCTTTGGGATAGAGTCAGCAAACAGAATAAATTATAACATCCTTTCTAGCTCATTGCTGGTAATTCCTTCTCGGTGCCTGATCCGTGATAGCCATGATGTTGTACTCGCTGATGTTGTCAGGCCAATCTTGAAGCATTGCCTGGTAAGTGCTCCGTCAATACCCATTTAGTTAAGTTTGGGATGATGTGCTCTGTACGCTTCGCTTTATTACTGCTTCACAGAGTAAAGTATTACTTCCTTGGGGTACGGGAGCAAAAAGAAATGCTTACTTTTGCAGTTAGTCATCCCCTTGAACAACTTGCTTGAGTTCCTTTCACTGTTTGGGGTGGGGGTTGGCATGTGTTGGAGCAGGTTGGAAATGTGCTCTCTGGCACTGACACAAGGGCTTTGAAGTTCCCGATGTGTCCCAGGTTGTTGCTCTTCAGTGGCCTTGATGCACTAACCTGCTTTTAAATGCCATTTTAATTGGACATGCTGTATTCCACATTCAGATTAGCCATCAAAAGTAGTCTGTGTGACCTCCTCAGACCCAGATTTAATGTGAACTTAATGTGTCTTAAATTTGAGGAACGACGGTACTCCTGCAAACACGGAGCAATTCCTATAACTGTCATGGAAAGAAACGCCGTGAGCTTTGGTGAATTTAGTGAATTCTCATCTTCAGTAGTTACTGCTGATTTATACCATTCCTTTAATAGAAAGTCAAGCCTTTCCTATTGAAGCTGCATATAAACCGTGGGGTTTGAGATGAGCCTTTATAACCCTCTAATTTTCTGTAAATAAACTAAAACTGTTCAGCTTTCTAGACTGTGCTGCCGTTGCTGGAACAGCGCTGCAGTGATTGCACTGCCAGGCCTGAGTCCCGTTGACTTGTGGTGGGATTCCCAGCTTCACATGCCTGGTGGGAGCCTCTGGTGAAGCCCCTTGCAGTGCAGGAGGTGCACAACTGAGAAGCTGACATTCACGTTTATTGTGAACCCTCTTATTGCAAACAAGCACTCTCTGACACCAAACTTCTGCAGAGCAGCAGTATTGATGAGCATTAGCAGCAGCTTGCAGCTTTCCCTGCAGCTCTGGCTTTTACAATAAACGGGCAGCTGTTGTGCTGCTGATGAGTGGAAGCATGTGTTGATCCAAGTGCTCTGCTGAGGTTTGTAGAATGCTCTCAAATATCTTTATCATTTAATGTATTTTTTTAAAGTTTTAAATGTGCTGGATCTGATGCTACTTTCTCAAATGTTTAACACAGGTTTTGACATTTTAATGGACTGCTGTAGATGTTCCAAGGAATATCTGCGTGAGTTCTGATGGTTTATTTACCGCTATGGGTTTTATTGGAAATGTAAAATAATTTCTCTTCTGGGCAGCACATATTCCATTGCAAATATATCAACAAAATGTGAAACCCGCATAAAATTCAAAAGCTGTGAGTATTCCAAAAGCAGTGAGAGTCATTGCCGCCTATTTACATAGGCTTGTATATTTATGGGACTTGTACACATACTGTAAAATGTAATATAGCAGGGTAACTGTATTGTAATAAAACACTAGCAAAAAAGGCTAGTGAATTATAGTCTTCAATGAATCTTGTTTCTCGTTATAGAAAACAGTATGATTACTAAATGCAAACAGCATGCATTTTATGCAGTTAGTTATAGATCTTGCCTCTTGTGTCTGGAATATCAATATTTGGTTTACTTCTAAGGTACATTAGTTACAAATACAATAAGTGTGTTTCATTTTTCACCACAGACATCTCAGTATGTGCAGTATGTCTCAATGATTATTTATCTAAATGTAGGCTCTTCCCAGGATTGCTTTTCCTTAAGTAACTGCTGCAGCCAACAGTGTCTTTAAAATATATATATATATATATATATATATATATGGAGAGAGAGAGAGAATATAAAAAATTAATGGAGGTTGTTAAAACTCTAATAGTCAACTTACACATGACAAAATTAAGTCACATTATAGCAGGGATGGTGGTCGACTCCTCTTTCGTTGTGAAGGAACGAAGGGAATTCTTCCTGTTACTAATGAGAAGTGGTTTCGGTAGGTGCATCCATCCACACACAGACCAGCCTCTCTGCCGACCTGTGTCTCCCATTTTAGATCTGCTGGAACTGCTCCCAGCCGCTAACAAAGACTATTTGATCGCGTGGTAAACTCAAGTTTAATTGTAATTGATAATTTCAGTAAAGAGACACGTTCACCTTGAAGCAGTCCATGCTTCGGTGAGCAGATCAGACCTGTAAGCTATAATAAAGGTATTAAAATGATTAATTTTGAGGTACTCTGCTTGTGTGGGGTGCTCATAGCCTGCAGCTCATTGGGGTGCCGAGCCAGTTGGCAAGTGCAAGATCTTAAAGTTACGGTAGAGGGACTTCCCTTTCGTTGTGGTTATATGCGTTCTGTGGCATTGCTAGTCATGAAATACACCTTAGAATTAGTTAAGTTTCAGGAAAAATTAAAATTCTAGAAATCAGCGCTTTAATGACAGTTCATATACATACCACCACATCCTCCAAAAATGATACGAATCACCCAGGCACTTAATTTATTAATGTTTTCCTTGCAGAATTATATGTAAGATGACTTTTGACGTAAAGTAGTGGAGACTTGTAAAGTACTTGAATCACTGTGGAAGTCACCACCCTTATTTGTATTTAAGAATTGTTTTTTTAATTAGATCCTATGCAACACATTGTGCATAGAGAAAAAAGGCCACAGATTAAAGCAGTTAGTAGTCCAATAAAACTGAATGGCTGCTTATGTGAGCAAGGCAGTTTTGAACCCATTTAGAGCATAAAGTTCCACGCAAGAGTCTCTCCATATTTCTGAAGAATCAAATTGCCTTCCCTAATCTCTTTTTATCAGCTCTCAACACACCGCGCCAACTGAAACGGAGCAACGTGGAGACGTCGATTCTGTTTTACTGGAACCATGCAGCAGCTTACTTGTAATTGTGCAGCCTAATTATTCTAGTAATTTCTACTGCAGTTTTCTTTGTTCTACATTTTGAACTGCTGCCATTTCTTTCTCTTGCAGACATACACAAATGTAGCCCGTTCAGTTTCGGGCTTTTAGGCACTTTTAGGAGCAGCTTCCTCATTCCCAGTTTTCATACCTGTCTTTAACAGCGATTGTGGAATGTGCAGCCGTTTTGGATAACTCATTATGGTCTGGGCTGGGCTGATTGGGTTCAGGGCAGGATAATCATTTAATGCTCTGTAGGCTGCCTTGGTTCTGTAAAACATCTGTGGGGTTAAAGTCTTTTGTTTGTGCCAGTGCCTGGATTCCCGGAGGAATGACAAGGTAAAACCCCTGCCCTCCGTCACCTCTCTCTTTCAAGAAATGGTGCTTCAGTGTTATCTTCCTGTCTGTCTTTCCTGAAGTGCTTCATGTTAACACCCCGAGCGCGTTCTTCCTCAGCCTGGATCCTGAATTAGCTACTACAGGAGCAGCTGTAATGCACAGAGCCTGCAGTAATATTCTGTAGAGGTTCAAACAAAGAGCAGATTTCAAAGTAAAAGGCTGGTGATTATCAGTGCTTGTAAAAACCAGTTTAATGCTATTGCTCAATATGATAAAGAAAAAAGCTTTAGATTTCACTGTGATCCTATGTAAGTGGGGATTGTCTCTAAAAAGGCTGAACCTTTGTTTAGAACAGGTAGTCTTTTTAAAACATGGCAAATATTTTAGTGTTTTTTATTAGCTGAGCAGCTGTATATTATTTCAGAGCAACATGGCCAATTATGTGGATTGGGAAAATTGAGAAACCTGGTTGTGCAGCTTAAACTAATGGTCTTTCTATTTTTTTTCTCTGCTGTGTTACAATCGCGTGTGCAACCCTGAAGTGCTATGGAGAGCTGAGATGTTACTGAAGTTGCAGATCTGGTGCTCAGCTGCATTTAGTCTGCACCCTGTAACACAACTGATAACTGTATTTCTTCAAATGCAGCCATAGTGTTTAAGTAATTACTCCAGTAAAAAGGACATGAAGTAGAGAGGAAGGATTCATTAATAGATCTTAAAGATGTTTCACTTGGGAACACCTCACAGTTACTATCTTGCAGTTCTCCTTTCTGCAGACCACTGTTCACCAAGGAGAGCAGTGTTGTGTGTTAATGACTGGCTGTAACTCTTGGGAACAGGATAATTGTACAGCTCCGTGCTCCGTGATGTGCAGCACAGGAGCCCAGGAGTTGCTGTGGTCATCGGGACTAGGAGACCACACAGCCAAGCAAAGGGGAGTGATTTATTCCTTACAGTCTTAGAACATGTATCTTGATACTCAGAATGCACTAGTCCACCCTCTTGTTTTTAAACCATAGATTGTGGTAGATCAATGTTCAGAACATATATTACCTGTTAATGAGATTGCCTTTTTAGCACGTGGCTGCTGCAAGTTACTTGTAAGACTAAGGCTTTTAAACTCTAAAGTTCAAAAGACCACTTAAAAATAAATGCACTTTTAAGGGAAAGATCATTACAAACAGGCCAGTTTGATGTTCAAATCTATTACAAGTTGTTATTCAAATTGGACTTTATAGGAAGTTAATTGTTTCAAAACATCCTCGCTGTGTTTTTGAGGATCTGATTGCCTCTTTAACAATCAGTGTAGGATTAGCAGTATATTTAGCAATGTACCTTTATTGCAGAGTCTGAAAGCAGCTTGGCTGAGTCGACCCAGCGCACACCTGTATCTGTAGGTGAATGTCCAGTCTGTCACGTTTGTCCCTGTACTTGATGCAGAGCAGAAATGAATGTGCTTGTGACTCATCCCCGCCGTGTTAGCCTGCTTTCCCTCCTCTGGATTATTGAGCAAAATTTTTAGTAGAGATTTCAAGGCCTGCACAGTTTGTTCCACTGCAAACTGGACTTAGCTCAAACTCTGAATTACAGAAGAAAATGCAGCACTGGTGCATCCTCTGCTTAGGAGATGCTGACTTCTCTCGCCTTCCCCTGCTGGTTGAGGTTTAAGTTCTAACTGCAGTAGCTGTGTGCAATATACAGAGAAACAATAAAGGAAAACGTGCATTAACAGCATATGGCCCTTGAGTGTCTGGAGGATGTAACACCCCAATATGTCTTTCCAAAGCTAAGAATCATGTGCTGCTTTTCACAGTGCAGCCAACAAAAGCCCAGGCTGATTTATGAGTTAGTCAGTGTGTCAGATTTATGTAATGAGATTATATATTCAATCTAATGAAGGAAAAATATGCTTACCAGAACAGTATGACAGTGCTGTGATTAAATGGTTCTGTAACAGTATTCCCTCAGTGGATTAATTTAAAAAATGCAGCAGGTACTGCTGACCTGCTCCCTGTGTACTGCTGGTGAACGGCTCCTTGCAAGGAAGATTAATGTTTTTGATCGTGTTGATAAAATAACTATGTGATAATAAAGGTAGATATGAATTGTTCGTATCTGGCAAAGTGGCTGTTGTTTTTGGTTAATCTCCCTCGATGATTTATGCTCTGGGGAAGCTTCTCCTGCATATTTGTGCAAGTTTGAGGAAAGAGAGCAAAACAGAACAACAAAGAACAACAAAGATGTGTCCTCATCTTAACGTGTCTCTGTAATGGGAGCTCCTGCCCTGCCATTAGCCTTTGTTCATCCATTCTGCTTAGCAGAGGAAGATGATGCTCAAGCTCTCACACCTGAATTCTTAGAGAGAGGAGTTTGGTGGTCGAGTGGGATCCTGAAGGGACTGGATCTTGTTCCCTCCCTCTAAACATTACAAGATTACAGTTACTGCAAGAGCTGTTTTTCATAAAGGTTTCTTTTTTAAACGTTGGAGAATGAGATCTAAATCAATGTTCTGGTAGAAAAGCCTCATTTTAGGCAAAGGCCTGAGCTGGTTAATGTGGGGAAGAATATTCACCAAAGGTGACTGAGGGATTAGCTGAGGGATTTAATCTTCCTGGGTCTGCTTGGTGATTGGTGAGGAAAGTGGCTTCTCCACAGCCTAATGAGAAGCAGTTGGTGTTGGGAAGCCAAGAGCTAAAGTGGGGATGCCTTTAGTATTATTTATATTGATTTAATTAGGGATCTTGATATGCAACACGGGAAACAGCATCAGAATCAACTTTAAGATGTTTTCTGTTCTGTGAAGAGACAAAAAAGAGGTGCCTCCAGAAGTCTTTTGTTAATGGGGTTTTGTCAGTCTGCAGAGCTTGGCGTTGTTAGCTCAACGTTTTGTGTGCAAACATTGTTCCTCTGCTGAAAGTCTCGTGAGCAGCAGGACCCCGGCTGGTTCATTCCCTGCCCTCCTGCTGAACCGTCTAAACTCTGCTGCTGCTGTTCGGACATCTACAATATGAAGTGGATCCAGAACTTCTAAGCAGTGCTACCCAGAAGACACAAGTAGTGCCTTGTTTTCTCAGAATTAGTGAACAGAGGTAGCAGATGAAGGGTGTGTTTACTGGTTTGTCCATTTGAGAGGGGAACATTTAAAATCTGTGAATTGACTGTACTGTAAGAGTTATTTGTGCTACCGTAAGTCAGGTGTTGACCTTTCCCATCTTAAAACCACAAAGCGTTTATCTTGCATCCAGAAAGCAATTGATTCTCTCCTCAAGAAGAGCTGACATTCTCAGTGTATTATCTCTGATCTATATGTACTCTGGTTATTGACCACGTAAGAAAGTCGGATGTTGTATTTAAAGGGCAGAATAGTATAATCTAAGAGCAAGGGTCCCAAGGTCTTTTGTCTTCTGACCTATAAAGTTATTGTGTGTGCCCAAAGGATTTCTGGGTTGTGCTTTTCCTGTTGGGCATTAGCTCTTTATACTGTCAAGCAAAGTACTGGAAAGAATAGAAAAGGTGGTCGTGACAGCTCAGTTTTTTCCCCAGCAATATTCACTATATCTGTGTGGATACATAGATAACTAAAGTTAAACCTTAAATTAGGTCACACGTTTAAATAACTGGCTGTGCACATGGTGAGACTCCAGTGGTTGTTGTCCTCCTGTGGTTGAAGCCAACAAATTTTCTTACATTGTCTACAGTAGACAGAAATAGGGCTGAGCTTAGATAAGCTTTGTTTTTAAACAAAAGCGTGTTTTAAACAAAAGCGTGGCTGCCCGCGATCATTGTGTGATTGGCGTTTGTAAGAAGTTAATGGGAGTATTTTAATTCTGAGCGAGTTTAATTTCTTGGGAAAAACTCTTGGCTTTCCATACATAAACTTGGAGAATATTACAGTTATTTTTACGTTTACTTCAAGATAGATAACCTTTAAAATCTTCAAACAGTGTGTTAGAAGCAGTTATTCAGCTCCACTGAAGGTAAAGGAAGGGAGGTGTAATGCCAGTGAGTTTGGAGTCCACTCCTCCGAGATTCCAGGTTGGAAATGGCAGAATGGAGATGTCGTTTTGGCACAAAGACATGGCTGGGTTCTTTGTTGCTATTATTTCATTTGGTTAATATGGGTGCTTGTGTTTCTCAAAAGAAAGTTTCTGTCACTTCAACTAACAGTAATCTTGTATCATCAAGACTCCCTTAAATTTATCAGTTTAACCTTTAACAATCCTTAGTGCTCTGGAAGTGTGTTTCTGGTGAGATGAGAGAGTTGGAAGCAGCCTTAAAGAAAGCAGGAGGCAGGAATTGGAGATGAGCATTCCCAGTGTCATCAGGCCTCCAGATATGAAGTAAAATTTACATTTTCATTTATAAATCCTCTTTTGATTGCACATCTCAACACTTTCACGTTTATGTGCAGTCTGCTTAATGTTCTCCCTTCACACTGATCATCATTCTTTTAAATGCTTTGCATTAATGCACCCGTTTTTCATCCACCCCGTCTTGTGGACCTGTGCGCAGTGAACAAAGGATCCGTGTGCTCATTCCAGGAAAACACTGAGCTGTCTGGAGGAAAAACAGCCTGAGGTCCAAAGTGCTGGTGCAGCAGAAACCAGAACCTTCAAAAAGGAGCCTCACAGTAAGAAAAAGCAAAACCAAAAACTGCCACTTTCCCACCACCCCAACTGGAGGGGGGCCAAATAGAGCCAAAATGCAAAATCTCTCTGTAAATATATGTGAAATTATGAACTGCGTCTCCAGGAATACTAGTCAGGTTTGTCATTTTGTTGAATATTACTTTCTGGGTTTGTCATTACACTGCACATAAAGTGAGGTTAATTCTGACTGTGATCATTGAATTTCTGTCACTTGATTTACCCTCGTGCTGTTGTTCCATGATTTAAATTGCAATCCTAGTTTCTTTATTGAAGCCTTCTCCTATAACTAGTATTAAAGTTAACTGCACAAGGGAGAGCGAATAGTAGATGAATTACTTGACTGTTCCTTGTTTTACCTCGACTAAAGGGCAGTGTAACAGAACCAGAGGAATATATTCAAATGGAATATTTACAGAGCTCAAGTTTATGGGATTTGATAAGATTGTTTGCTTGGATATCATTATTGGCTAGCAATGTCAGTCAGGGAGACGAGGATATTGGACTATTTTTTTTACTATTTTGTGTATTAAATGCGTTATGTTTCATACTTGACTGATGCCTCTTTTATCAGACCTGTAGAACAATCTGTTTGTTTATTCCCAGAGTCACCATGTAAGAAAACAGGGCCATAAACCCAGATCCAAACCCAGTTCCCCAGTGAGCGAGCAGTGACACAGGGCTGTGAGTAGCTGGGGATGTGACAGTCACACACCTTCTGTCCCAGCTAAGCTGAGTGACTGATGCCCCTGGAAGAGGAACCTGCTGTCTGGCATGAAATCTAATTGGCTTTGATGGTCAGCGTTTGCAGATTTGTTTATAAACTGGAAAATGTACAAATTGCAGACCATCTGCGTGGAGCAGTGTGCTAATGAATGCCTGTAGCTAGCAAATCCATAAGCTCATTACCTCAAAGTTACAAGTTCTTCCCCTAGTTCCCAAATGAGGTTATTCATCTGTACTGAGATGAGAGAGGTATTTGTCTTCAGGGTACAACCACGCTTCCTTCAGGTCTAGAAAAGCTATTAAAATGAGTCACATTTGTTCAGTCTTTTAATAGGATCTGTTTTCTTCTGCTTCTATTTTTAATTTTTCAATTCTACAACAGCAGCTTGCCATGCCTTAAGTATTTTGTTTAAATGTTTCAAGTAGAGAAATGCCTTGCAGAGAGTGCCTGGGTCTGCTTAGAGAGCGGCCGCTTGGTGAACTAGAGGACGTGTGTCGGGGTAGATCACATACAGCATTAATGCTCCTTGGCAACAAGTACTAATGGCTTCCTGGTTTAAGAATGTTTATTCAAACTGGGAGTCTGTTCTGAAGATGTAGCCCTTCCGCTGTGTGTGATGTGGAGCAAGCGATGCACATACTTAAGGAAACAACAACATGTTCAGGATTTGCTACTGCTTTACTACTTGTGGTAAAAAGAATCGGGTAAATAATGTTTTCATCTTAGCTTGTTGATTCCTAGGATTAAATGTTAATCCTGTCTCCTTCATCCTTACCTTCTCTACCCCTGGTTAGAACAAATACAACCCCTCCCTTAGAGTACCGGTTATTTGTAACTCTGGATAGGAATGCTTTCTTTCCTGAGCCTGTGCATATCTGCCTTGTTGGAAACTATCTTTGTTTTTATCTTACTGATTGTAATAAAAATCGAAATCTATTAGTGAATTGTTTGAAATATTGGATGATTGTGCAGACTTCCTACTTCCACCTTTTTATATTTCATTATTTTCTCTCCTGCTTCTCCCTGCAGGTGGAATGGCTCAAGAACGAGGAGCCCATTGATTCCAACTTGGATGAGAACATTGACACCAGAGCAGACCACAACCTCATCATCCGCCAGGCGCGGCTCTCCGACTCCGGCAACTACACCTGCATGGCTGCCAACATCGTCGCCAGGAGGAGGAGCCTCTCTGCCACCGTTGTGGTATATGGTTGGTGAAAAATATTCAATAATTATGCAAAAACTTAATGGATGTGCTTACTGCGTGGGTGCCTAGTATTGGTAACGAAGGCTGGAAGTTCGTTACTACTAAGAAGAGTTTCAGTTCTGTTGCTGAAGGCTAAGGGAATGCCTTTTTTGCAGTGATTAGCACTATGAGTTGGTTGTTATGTCAGCAATAACTATCCTGGCTCTAGGTATTAATAAGATTCATTATAAGCTAAAGCACCCAAGTGTGCCTTGCCTGCTAGCAGGAGGCCACTAAGCACGTGCCTGGGGAGGAGCGTGGGGGTGGCTGCGGTTGGATCTGGGGCACTGCAGGCTTCGAGCACCACTTTGCGAAAGGGCAGCTGCAGTGCAGCAGGCGAAGGAGCAGAACCTTCCTTATCTCCACCGATATCTCACCCAGTTTAGAAAAATAGAGCTTTTGCATTTAAGCAAAGCTTATTTAAAAAAACTGCGGTACCTGCTTTTACCTCCTCCTCAATCTTGCCATCAGTAATTGCACCCTTTTTCATATTACTCTTTCAAAACAAACGTTTGTGTTTTTTGAATCCATGTCCTTCATGCATTTATGTTCTGGTGCTTTGTGGGTGGCAATGCTCCTACTTCAAATTTACCTGCAGAGTGTGAAAAGCAAAATGCTGCCTTGGAGTGATTTCTCGTGTAACGTCTCCTCGTGCATCTCCAGCAGCCACAGGGACGTGTGTGTGTTTTGCAGTAAACGGCGGCTGGTCTTCGTGGACCGAGTGGTCCAGCTGTAACGCGCGGTGTGGTCGAGGCTGGCAGAAGCGATCGCGAACCTGCACGAACCCCGCGCCGCTCAACGGAGGGGCCTTCTGCGAGGGAATGTCAGTGCAGAAAATCACCTGCACTTCGCTTTGCCCTGGTGAGACATTCGTGGGTTCTTCAGGATTAACCTTGCGGGTCACACTGAGAGCTCTCACCTGGCAGACAACGATATTTGGAGAGACCATTCAGGTTAAACAGGAATTGGGGATAGTTGCGTGCTTGCTTCCCCTGCAGGGCAGGGCCTTGTGCCTTTTTGTTTCTAAATATTCTAACGTTTTAAAATTGAGCTTGAGTTATATGCGGAGCACAACTGTATACCTGGATGCTGTACATTTCCTCATTTGCTCACCTGAAACCTCTTTAATTTTGGAGCTGATGTTTCTCATATACAGCTAGATAATTTTAGGGGATTGAATATGTGAAAGCTAAAAGACTCTGCTTGGGGTCAGAGCTTAACCTATCTGGATTCTTGCAATCTCTTTAGTAGCCATTATGACTTTCCAGATAGAATGAATTTGAATTTGATCCTGAACTTGAATTTAAAGAATTTAATATTATTTATATTAATTTTTATGTTCGTTTGACTGTTCTTCTGTTTCATTCACACACAAGAAGATGGGAATTGTGGACTATATTTATTTGCAGGGTTGTATACTGGTTCTCCTTAAAGGCTTCTGTATTCCACACGTGAGGTGGTAGCATCCTAATGCTGAATATTAATTTTACATCTCAGGAGGCTTTCTCTGTGTCCTTGTGACTTGCACTGTATGTTCTACTCAGATCCCTAAGCCAAGCAGTTTGACTTGCAGCAAGGATTTTTTTCCCCTCCTCGTGCAGTGGATGGAAACTGGGAGGTGTGGAGCGAATGGTCCGTGTGCAGCCCGGAGTGTGAGCACCTGAGAGTTCGGGAGTGCATTGCTCCCCCGCCAAGGAACGGAGGAAAAGACTGCGAGGGCCTGAGTCAGGAGTCGGAGAACTGCACCGAGGGGCTTTGCATTCAAGGTGAGTAACGGTTTGCACTGAAGAGAAGGGCAGGTAGCACCTAGAGCTGGAGATAGTGTTGGGAGTGCCTCGCATCCATGTCAGCAGAACTCCTCTTGTTGCAATGTTACTACAAAAAAACAGGATTATGGTTTTAAGCAGTTGCGTTTGTGTAGTCTGAAATCTGCAGTGGTTTCTGTGTCACCAAAATTATCTAGCACCTACTTTACTTCTTCATTACCAGGTGATTGCATGAAATATGTCTGGTGAAAAGAGGAAAATTATTGTCTAAACAAAATGAACTCCCTTTCTTGTCCTAAGATTATAATAATTTCCTTAATGGCAGCTAGCATCCTGTATAATTATATAAGCTTCATAAATATGCATATCTCAGCTGAGACTTGAAAAATAAGATTTTATTTGGTTTTTGAGGGAGGGATCATCTTCGGTTTTGCTGCATATCCCAACTCCTTAAAGTTTCCGGGATTACAGAACAGCTCTCCAGCTCCAAGGCGTTACCCAGTCAAGCTTTATCATGCAGAGGACATGAACAAACTTCAGCTTTTTTTCCTTTTCTGTGTTTTAAAAAGAAATAACTAGTGAAAATTTGTGAACACTGCAATTCATTCAGCCTTTGAGGACCAACACAGTGATAGTAAGATGCTTTCTGAGGTCTTTCTCCTTCTTATACATTAAATGAATACCCTTCTCTGCAGATGGCTTGTAGAATGGCTTAGTCCTTTCATGGGTGCAGATTAGCATTTCCATTGGAAAAGACGCGTTGAAAGGGGCATGAAAAGAGGCAGCTGAGATCTCTGCGCTCATCAGTGTTGGTGACAGTCATGAGTTTCATCACAGTTAATAAAAGGTGGCCCTGTTCAGGTCACTGCTTCCAAGAAGAGACCTTTTGGCACTGCAAGGTGGTAGAGACTCCCTGTGCTACTCCAGGGACGTCTTTGACTGAGTAGATAATGTCAGCCCTGTGTGTCACCTTCCAGCTGTGCTGACGGGTTAGAGTAGAAGAACAAAGATTCCCAGGTTTATCTTGGTAATCTAAAAGCAGCTTGTGGCCTGGCGAAAAGCTGTTTTTATTAAGCACTGAGATTGATGATAGACATTTTGGAGAAACTAATTTCACTTGCTGGCGATAGCTTCGTTCCATGGGGGCAATCTGCGAAGCCCCCGGGCGCCTGTAGCACAGCTGGGCCCCCGTCGAGGTGGGAGCTCCGCGCGCTGCTCGTCGAGAGCAAGTGCTGCAAGTGCTGCAGCTCACGGGCCTTCTCGGTGCCCTCCAGCTCTCTGCCGACCTCCTTCCGTGGGCTCTGTTCCGAGGGCTTCCTCTAGGTTCTTTTAATAGGCAGGTTGGAAGATGCCCCTGTCACTGCCTGTCCTCCGGTGTGTTGTCACTGTGCCGCTGCTGTCAGTCTGTCTTGGGTGTCCCAGCAGTGCACAAGGGGAGTGCTGGGCCAGACAGCTGTGTCATGAGCGCCGTGTTTGATGCTTAATTGTGATTCCAGGAGTGAATTCTCAAGAACTGTTCTCAGGTAAAGCCCTCTGAACCTTTTCCTATGAGCCAAGATTGCAGATACTGGACTGCTCAAATCCCTCTATCCACATTGCTGCAGAGAGAGGAAAAGGAACTGGGTGTTTAGAGTTGTGTCTGCCAACATGCTGCTAGAACAGTGTTTTATTTTTAGATATCTCCTTGTTCCCTCATCTCAAGCTTAAGAACACTGATTGAAAATACAGTTAGAATAAGGCTGGTTTTCCTAATAAATAAATAAAATCCTGTCTTGTAAAATTTTCAGACATGAGCTATGCACACTTAGGAATATACACCCAGTGTTTTGTGCCTTAACTGAAAATGTGCTTTGTAGGTGCCTCTCCTTTCTCTTGATGAGAAGTTTTAATGCCAGCGCACACCACCAGTGCTGTGCTCCAAGTTCAGCATCTGTTCTGCTCTGTGGCCTGCAGCTTTAGTGGGAAGCTTGTGTGCAGGTCACCAGAACGGGGCTAGGAGTTCGGCGGCAATGAGCATGGCACTTGGTCTCAGATGGTGGTAGGAGAGAAGGAAATGGTTGTCTTAATAACCTTGTCCTAAAATAAAGCTTAAAAGACTAACCAAACAAAAAGATGTGCCCCAAGACATGATTTTGTAACTGTAATTGGCCCAGGTTAGTTGTATGTTGCGGAGTTTTGTTTGTTTTTTCTTCGAGCAGCCTCTTTGAACAGTTGCTTGAGCTGGACAGCCTGCCCAAGCAGGTGGGGCTGGCAGGGCTGATGCTGGAGCTGCGGATTTGTAGAGCACGGAGCCCGCAGGCACTGCTGGCAGTTGCTCTGTGCACGTGGGGAATTTATAAGCAGCAAGCTTGGAAACACGGAGAGCCCGGCATGCCCCGGAGAGGGGTCGCTGCCGTGGGCACTGAATGAGCTGGGCTCCCGTCACCTCCTGATTTCTTCATCTGGTAAAAGCTGAAAAGGTAACTCCGGTGCTTAGCAGGAGGGAGAGAGAGAGAAAAGCTCATTTTTAAGACATACACTCATGTATAAACCTGTATTTAATATTTTGATGTATTTGCATATGTATGAATAGAGTATTTATTAGGTTCTTTATATAGACGTCATTTGTGTATAATTAGATAAGTAAATGTGTTCATATTATACATATGGGTAGTTGATAAATAAGTGTCTCTCACTCCCTTGTTTCAAACATACAGAGAATTAATTCATCCTTAACTTTGTTTGCAAAGTGGCACACTTCAAAGTATCGAACTTTCTTATTGCCGAGATATGTATTATAAATGAAAGCAGCAAAGAAAGTTAACAGATACTTGAACTAACCCAGTGAGAAATGACAGTAAAGGAACATCCAGAAAGAGATTAACAAAAAGAATGGAAGGGAAAAATATGGACAGCATAAAATATTTATATTGTCAGCAAACCAGGAGAAAATGTTTCATTTGTAGCACTAGACAGGAGCAATATAGGAAATAGATATGCTCCATGTAAACTTATTAAGTGCAATTTTGTCTCTCCCTCCCTTCTTTTTTTAGATAAAAAACCTCTTCATGAAATAAAATCCCAAAGTAAGTTATTTTTTTCTCTTGTAAACATGATCGTTTCTCATCTTTTCTCATCTTTTCTAATTTATTTGTTTATAAGCTAAATAAAACTGAAGGTTATATGAAAGATTTTTGAATATACTGACAGCATCTACTTAGTGACTTTGGAATCTTAGATTTTAGTCTGAAAATAAGAAAGTGATCATTCTTCATAAACTGCATCTTTCTGGGAGCTCATTCTACTGGAATACTCGTCTTGAGTGTTGCTAAGGCCTTGGGATAAAAATAAAAAAAAAAAAAGGATGTAGGAATTTAGCTGTCTTGCTTGAAATCTGATTCTGCCCTAGCTCTGTGTCTGGTCCTGGTCAGTTTGCTGCAGACTTCGCTAACTGCCTGGCAAAGAGGGCTGATGTGCTTTACCCTGTGTAACGTTTATATTCTCCTTTAGGGGGCTTCTGTCATGCCATCTTTTTATTTCCCAGCCTTCCATTGATTTCAGGGGAATTTTAGTTTTATATAAAACATCTGGAGTAAATTGACTAATTTTACACTTAGAGAAAGATGTGAAAGACTTGGTACACTTCACCTTCCAGCAAAACCACAGTTTCCGTGAGACCTGTCTGTGCTAAAGCTGAGACATTGCTTTTTCCTTCATTAAGCCCTGCACAAAGCTGTGAGGACTTTTGACTGCTTTATTTTCAATATCATTTTCTTTGAATTTTGACTAATAAACATATTTTTTTACCAAAACTCCTTTGAAGGAGTTAGGACAAGAATCTGCCTCTTTTGTGAGACATAATGGATGCAGTTGCTTTCATCTTCTTTGAAGGCAGGTTCTCTATTATTTATTAAAAGCTATTTCCCTTAAAGTCTGAGAGTTCCTCCAGGGTATAAGGGCACAGAGTGCTCCGGTTATTTGAAATTTTATGAAACTTGGGTGCTTAAATTCTTAGAAAATCTTTAGAAAGCCTAACCTCTCCTCAGCTGTGTTTGTTTAGGGCACACGTGCGGCAGGCAGCGGTGTCAGAACAGCGGATGATTTTCTTGGGAGGTTGAAGGCCGCCTGCCTGGCCGTGAGATGCCAGAGGATTCTGCTGTCTGATAAAGCAGGAGTTGGAAAGGACTCAGGTTCAGATCCGTGTTATCTGCAGAAGACTTCACTGATCAGAAACATAACTAATAATCCCAGTATCTTGAAGGAACATCAGTCAACTTGCTTTAATTTCTGTTGCCTTGAAAAAAGAAATTTTGCTGGAATTCATCTTAACATGCAAGGTTCCTAGGAAAATTAAAGAGTTGCCTTAAACTGTGAAGTTAGAAATGTATAATACAGCTTGTTGCTGTTCAGTGGAACAGGAGCTTAGTTTAAGACTACGTGAATCATCACGGATGCAAAATCAAGTCAATTATGGAGGTAATTGAGAAACAACCTGTTCTACTAAATAGCCTCATGGTGACTCTCTGGCTTTGGGTCGCGTGTCGGATCCGCTAGGACTCGTGTTCCCTGTGCTGGGACGTGCCCGGCGGGAATGGCCACGTGAAGAGCTGGATTCGAGGGTTTACTGAGGGGGTCGTGGCGCAGCTGGGAGTTGCATAGAGGACAAGCAGGAAAAATCTTCCCTATCTCGCAGCAAATTGATGGGAAACTGGGGGAAACGTATGCCCTGTGTAGCTCCTGGAAAGCACTTATTGCAAATGAGATAATTTAATCAATTATGTTTCCTAATGTACTAAACCAAATGTTTCATTTTCTGCTCCTGAACATCTTAAATTATCTTCAGGTGCTTTATGAAACTTAATCATAGTTAATAGAAACTTCATTACCATCAAATGTGCTTTCAATAAATGTTGTGTAACAGTGTCAGGAGGTGGAGTGAAATATAGGCTACAATTATGACAAACATGTGCCCTGTAACTGAAATGTGGAGGAAAAAAACTTTGGTGCTTTATGAGAGTCATCCCTCTTCTGGGTTGGAAGGATGCAGCTCATTAAATAGTAATTGTTTGACTGTAAATGTTTTCCTTTTATGTTTGTTTTTCACTTTGTTCCCTTCTGAGAAAAAGTAAAAACATAAAAATTACCCCTCCTGCTACGTTGCCAACTTCTGGTCCCCAAAGGAGAGGAACTCTCTGCACAAAGATGGAAAGAAGAGATTAAAGTTACTTCAAAAATACAGGATGTTTCCAAATAAGTAATAGCAGTGTCCTAAATAGAAATGGAGATCACATTTCTTTAGCAGGTCTGTTTCTTGAGATCAGTAGCGACTATCATGTCAGTTTAAAATTCTACTAAATCCTGATGGCTTTCAAAATTTGTATTTTCCCTGAATTCTAAGTATTTTATATGTGTGAACAGGCATGTTCACACATGAAGAACTCTTCCAGGATTCCTATGAAACTGAGCAGTTAACACCTTACTAAAGGAAATTCAGCAAAGAATACATGGTATGTTTTGAATCCCACCGTTTGTGGAAGCAGTTGCAAGCAGTGCCGCATAGTGGGACGGCAGATGATGCACCCTGCGAATACGTGATTCTCTCTTCTCCAAACTGGAGCTTGGCTTTAAGGGATCTATCCAAGGACCCACTAAGGATACTTGCTGAGTAATTTAATTTCACGGTACGTGGTCCCAAATCCCAGAAGATGTAGAAAAGTGCAACTGGGTAATTAAATTACATAATACAGTGGGATTCACTTGGATTCATTCTTTTAAAGAAACGCATTCCTCTGCTTTGCTTTACAAGACTGAAATCTTAGAAAAATTGGTTGTATGTTTAGTACCTGAGTTTGATGACTCAAAGGTCCAGTTCCCAATTGGAAGGCTGAGGACCTTGCAGGAATCCAAGGTGAGGTGTGGGATTTCTTCAGGCCCTCTCTCGCTTCACAAGGAAGTGCTACTGCTCCTCGTAATAAGGCTCGTGCAGGGAATAGAGAGTGGAGAGGGGAGTGGGGGATACCTTGCCTAAGACTGATGCAGAACTCCTCTTTTTCAGGGGATTCATGACCTCCTGCATTAGCTGCAGAGCTCAAACTTAGAACTTTCCCTGGAAGCCTGCTGTAGATGAGAATCGTGCTGATTTGTGTAGCAGCCTCTGTGGCTGCACTGCCACATTCCCTCATTTCAGGGCTGCATTGCCATCTCTTAACGATCTCCACTGGGCTGGAGGGGAGCCGATGGATGCGCAGCGAGGAGCCGGCCCGGCTCGCGTGCTCCTGAGCGGGGAGGCTGAGTCCTCAGCTCTGTTTCTGGCTCTGCTTTGATGGCTGCAATTCAAACCAGCCCATTCTTAAAAGATGGCAAATACCACGATGCAAGCCCAAACACAGCGTGGCCTCCCGTCGTCGGAGTGGGGCCTCCGGAGGGTTTTCTCATGCTTCCCTGCGCTTGCTTTTCTGGGTGTGTTGGTGCACCGTGCTCCTGCTGTGATGGCTCCGCACCCCTGGCCACAGGCCCGTGGCCTCGCGCCATCCCTCTGCTCACAGCCCTCAGCTCCTGCTCTCTCTGCTTGCAGACATGGAGAACGCCAGCGACATTGCCTTGTACTCGGGGCTGGGAGCGGCGGTCATCGCTGTGGCCGTGCTGGTGGTGGCGGTGACCCTGTACAGACGCAGTCAGAGTGAGTACGGCGTGGATGTGATTGATTCGTCTGCACTGACAGGAGGCTTCCAGACATTTAATTTTAAAACAGTCAGACAAGGTTAGTGTTGTGATTTCATTTTCTTTTCTCCCGAGCTCCTACTGCACAGAGATACTAAGCTCATACGCACTGACTGGCGGCTGGGGATATCCCAGCTTAACGCTCAGCAGGCTGGGCCAGAGCCAGGGGAGAGCAGCTCCAGCACAGGGAGCGCGAGCGGGGCTCTCGGAGCTGCGAGGTCTTTCCCTGTGTGCTGCTGATTTCTCACAGGAATCATAAAGCACCTTTGCTGACTGCACGTTCTCCTCCTTAGCACTACAGAAATACTGACGTGGCACTTGTGACTTAACAAACAAACAAAATACGGCAGACATCCCTCTGTAGAGCCTTCCTGCTCGGTTACACATCTGGTTCTTTCCTTAATGGGATTATCATTGTATTGTTAGTTTGATCCATCTACCTTTGTATTTTATAAGCTGTTCTTTGCATGTGAAACATTCATATTCCAAGGTCTCTGGAAGAGAATGAGATAAATGATTCTGATAAATGATACTGATTCTATTTTTTTAAGGCTTTATAAGATCCCTGATATAATAAAACATGGTAAAAAAATAAAGCCTTTTACTAAAAGTAATACCTAGGTGTTTTCTGAAATAATACTTCTTATAAACAAAAAGTTGCAAAAGAGAAAGCGTATATGAAAGAGTATATATCTGTTTTGGTACTGGCATCCCAACACTGCTTCCTGCCTTGCTGGAAGTGGGTGGTGTATTGGGGGATAGGAAAATATCTCCAGGATTCTTCTCTCTTTAAGAGAATGAAATGTGTTGCAGAGTTTTTGTTTTTAGGATTATTTTCTGAGAGACATTCCTCATGAAGCATAAGACTAGAAGGTTTGAAGGATGTTTACTCATTCAGTTAAATAGCCAAGCCTTAAATTAGTGTCACATAATTCTCGGTGCCTGGCTCAAATAGTTTCGCTTGCCATGAAAATCTCATTTGGAGGCTGGGAAATTTCTTCTTTGATTTAATGCCAAGACAGGCAGCTCCTCTTACGCCAGGAGGTCACTTCAGTTTCAGCTATTTTGGGGTTTTTCAGTATGAGTTTTTGTTAACTAAAACATTCAGCAGTCATGAAGAGACCAGTTACCTGTTCAGTTGGCTAAGACACACGATGGAGCTTCAGCTCCCACACAGGACATCTGAAGATAGCAGGCCTTAAAAGGATCCTTTCCTCCTCCTCTTTCTTTTCAGTGTTTCCTGAGCTAAAATGTTCCTGGAAGTAAAACTCTGGTGTTCTTTCCTGCATTGCTATTGTCCCAGTTTCTCTCCAACCCAGTTTCCCTCAGGCATGAAGCTGTCTTGTTGCATGAGCTCTGACAAAGTCTGCAGGAAGATTTGGGGTTTAATTTAAAAAAAAAAAAAAGAAGCAAGGGGAAGGAAAAAAAAAGAAAAAAAGCATATACAGAAGAAAACCTCCAAAAATGAAGTTCCTTTATGGATTCATGTTCCTTGGAACTGCCTGCAGTGTAGAAAACAGTGATCAAGTGTCCTTTAGATCTACTGCATCGTTTCATCTGTTTCTGAACATCGCCCTGTGTGATTCTGTGTTCTGAGAGTATCAGGAAGGGAAAGCAAGTCAAGCATGAAACGGTGCAGAGGTCAGAAAGGCAGTGCTAGAGTGCAGAATTCCTGCAGATTTCACTAGGAATTATCCAGGTAACAAGGCTGGCACTTTCCATCACAGAGTTGGAGTGTTTTCAAAACGCAGGACCG
>JAVCKT010009278.1:24839-33845 GCA_032273925.1 Rhynchotus rufescens | reverse complement strand
CTTTGCACCTGCCCCACTGCCCCTGCACCCCAGCCTTGTCTCTGCCCCACTGCCCCTGCACGCCGACCTTGTCCCTGCTCCTGCACCCCAGCCTTGCCCCTGTCCCATTGCTCCTACACCCCGACTTTGCCCCTACCTCACTGCCCCTGCTCATGTATGTCCCCTGCCTCCTTGCCTCTGCCCCCTTGCTCCTCCTCCTGCCCATACCCTGGCTCCTGGCTCTGTTGCTGTCCTTTTGCTCCTGCCCCTAGCCCCTGCACCTCCCTCCCTCCCTCCTGACCCTCCATGGGCAAGAAGGAGGCCCAGGGGCACAGATGTGGGCCACTGCCCCTGAGCCTCCTTCTTGCCCGTGCCCATGCCTATGTCCACGTCCCTGTCTGTGCGTCTCTGTGCCCCGGTGACCTTGCTCCTACCCCTATTGTTGCTGTTGCTTCTGCCCCCTTGTATCTGCTCCTGCCCCTGTCCCTGTTCTTGTCTCTACCCCTACCTCTGCTGCTGCCCCATCTATGTCTGTTGTTTCTCCTACTCCTCTCCCTGTTCTCTGTCCCTGCCCCTTGCCCCTTTTCCTGCTTCTTCGTTTGCCTCCCCTGCCTCCTTGTTTCTGCCCCCTCCTACCCCGCTGCCTCTCCCTCACCCTTCTCTAAGTCACAGCTAGGGCCCTTCTTGTCTCCAGCTGCTGCCAAGCCTGGCCAGCCACCTTGTTCCCAGCACAAGGCTTAGACTGGGGAAAAAAAATCCTTACTGAGCACGGCTTGGAGGTCCGTGGTATGTTCCTCTGAGTCCCATCCCTGTCTCCAAGCCACAGCAGTTGCCATTGAGCTGTTGGACTCATTGCCACATGGCTAACCCAGCACATGTAAAGGCTTGGGAAGCAGATTTGCACACTGCAGGGGAGGGCTCTTTGGTCCTTGCCAGTGTCAGAATTATTTGCTGGTGGGTTGTGTGCCTCATGTCATCTTCCAGAAGCTTCTTACCCGCTAGATTTGTATCAAATTTTCAGCAAAAATCTGTGGGCCAAATTCTGACACAGAAATTTCTACCTTCCTCCATCTTTATTGCGTATACAGCATCTCCTGGAATTGGGTTGCGAGGTACTGGTCTTCCATCTTGCCTTTTGGGACAGCAAGATCTGTGTGCATTACCCTCAGTAAATATTACTTGTGTATTTGGATCTCCACTCATTTCCCTTATGACCCTTGACAGTCTTCTCCGAGGGTTTGGATATAAGTCACTTTAGTCTGGACTGGGCTAGAGCCTCCTAGGGCTTCGATTAATCCACCGCACCTAGCATTTCTGTGACTATAAAAGGAAAAGTTATGATCCTGAATAAGCATCATGCGGAAGAAAGAAGCAAAAGCATAAAGTATTAAACTTTCATCCAGCACCATAGGAGAGATGTAGTTATTAAATTTCAGCTGCTTATCAAACTGATATGAAAGTCATTTTGCATGATTGCTTTGCATCCTCAAATCTTCTGCTTTTATTTGCAGTGCATCTCTGTGCTTTCTTATTAGAAAAATACTCAAAGGATAAAAAAGCTGATAATATTATTCAGTTTTGACAATTAGGTAGAAAAAACATTTTAAGAAGTGCTTTTTTTATTGCAGCTAGTAATAATAGTGGTGGTCCTCCTGGTAGCAGTCTTTTCTGATGCTACCCAGGGTGATGCTAGCTTTACCCTGTAATGGGTAAAGCCCTGATGGTTATACTGGCAAAAAGAGTGTGAGCCAAGATGTCATTCTCAGCATCACAAATAGTGTACGCAGCCACAACTTATTTTGCCTCGAGAAGGGTCCATATTTCATGGCGTTTTCCTTCCCCCCCTTCCCATTTCCAGCTTTTACCCATGGGCTGTGGATGATACCTATGCTGGAAGGGCCGAAGAAGCAGCACCTTCCTGCTTCGCACACCCCGTATGGACGTTAGGGCTGCTTGTGCACGTGCTGCTCCAGCAAACCTACCCTGCCTATTTATAGGCCATGTCCCATACACTAGAGCTGCCCAGCAACTGCCTTTAATTGTTACCTCCCCACGTTGTGGTCTCTTCCAGCTTGGCTTAATCTGCTCCTCATGCGTCGCGTGTGAATTTATGCAAAGCCGTGAGCATCCATGAGAATGTGGAGCCTCTAGCTGATGGGAGTGAGCCATCCCATCTCCCACAACTCTCCCTTTCCCCACCACGGCTTTCTACAATTTGATTTCTTTTTCCGAGAAAATTTCCAGCCATTATTTCAACCCTCACCCCTCCTTCCCATTTTCTGTCAGTGCTCCTCCATCTCTTGCTGAGCCCTACTCCTCCACGATTTAACTGATTCTCAGGGGCTGTCACAAAGCCAATTGCTCTCAAGCATTTATCTCTTTATCTTTGGTTGCTAGCTTCTGTCCAGTCCTTTAATCCCATAGCATCTATCCCACACCTTTGGCCAGATGTCTGGCTGTAAATTCAGCACAGCAAAACAGGAATCTCTTCACCTTCCTTCCTGAACCCTTGTTTCTCCATCACAGAGAATTATTTCTTGGTTGTGCTGGGTGTAGCGTATTAGTGTATATCTACGCCCTGTACTTTCTCTTCCAGATACTATTTCTAGACCATTACAAATCAAGCCACCATTTCTCTGGTCTTCATATAATGTAGCTATGTAATACTATGTTCTCTCAGAGTTCTATGTTTTTTGTGCTTCTTTCAAAATAGGAAGGACTACAGTGTCTACCATGCATGCCTACAGTTAGAGAGGGCAGATTTATTTTTCTTAATGATGATAAGATCTGGAAAGGAAAAATTTTCCTCACCAGGAGGAGAGTTCCAATGACCATCCTGAAGTGATGCATGTCTCAGATTCTGGGCCGTCAGTAGAGTAATCTAAACTGTAGCTCATAATTTTTTCTTTGGTGTACAAGGGTTTTCAAATGTTCTACCTGGTGCTCAGCTGCTCACAAGAATCTTGGACCTGGATGTGGCCGTGGCTCTCAGCCCTGGAGAGCACCACAACCACCCATGGAGATGCAGAATCTGAAGAGCTTTGTGCTGGGGGAAGGGATGTGTTGTAAAAGGATTTCTTCAACAGAAATGAGGGGAGGAATGTTGATTGAATAAGGAAAATATTCTAACAGTGAGGTATGCTAAGCGGAAAGTGAGGACATCTTTGCAGCATTCTTCTTTTTAATATTTTTAATCCTACATTGTCCAAAGCACTTTATCAATATTAAGATATGATTGTATCTTACACCTTGGCAAGGAACATAACAGATGTCCTTATAAAAGACAATTTAATCAAGGAAAAATAACAATTAGAAAGGAATTTGCCAAAGGAACCAATAACAGTAATTCATGCTCAGTCCCAAAATTATGTTGGTAGTGTAAAAGCAAGCTGACTGAATTTTGTTGCACTGACCTCTAACTTCTCAAACTCTGCATTTCAAGCCTACATGATTTTGGCACCAAATACTGCTTTAAAGGAAGAAAGTAAAAACATTGTCTTATTTCACTGGTTGGGGGTAGATATTTTCTCCCTGAATGTTGATAGCCTTCCATCTTAAACACAAAAAACAAAGGCAAGTCACATGTTAAA
Source organism: Rhynchotus rufescens (assembly GCA_032273925.1). Taxonomy (NCBI): domain Eukaryota; kingdom Metazoa; phylum Chordata; class Aves; order Tinamiformes; family Tinamidae; genus Rhynchotus; species Rhynchotus rufescens. Next base: position 30,276 of record JAVCKT010009278.1, on the reverse strand, counting down.
AATATATACAGTGTCTTTTGCAGAGTGCTTTAACATGCCCAGCAATATATTTCCACTTTATTCCTAGTAGGGTAAAATTACAGTGTGTAGCAGGGCTGGCACCATGCTTCCATGCCATACAGACATTAGAGAAGAGAGAATAATTCACAATGAATCGTTTAGTCAGTGAGTTTAGACCCTTTTCTGCTTATGAGATCTCTATGGGCAGACTACGGTTTCCTTGAGTTTATTATACAGAAGAATTCAACAGGATTCTTTTTCCTCTCTAAGTATTTTTAATTTCATGGATTGCTCAGGAACACTTCTCTGTGAACATTCAGCAATCACTTTTTGGGCTTTGTTAGTTATGACTGCTTTTGATGAGTCACATGGTATTGATTTATTTTTCCAATGGGCTGAGCGTGCAAAACTTCTGGGACACATATTCATGTGTGTGAATCTAAAATCCAGTTTCCATCAATACTTATGCATGCTGTTCTGAAATTCTCTATGAATAGCAACAATATTAACTGAATCATACAAATGTCCCTAGAAAGCAAACACAACTAAAAGACAGTGTGGTTGATATGAATCTGTTTCCAAATTCCAATGAAAGTACAAGTAAGATATTTTTAACACCATTTACCCAGCTTTAGTAAATTATAGGAATATTGTTTTAGTCTCACTACTCTTCTTTCATTCCATTCTGTGTTTTCTTTCTTCTCTTGAAGTAGCAGTGAGAAGGAAATAATAACAAGGCTTCACCCCAAAATCCAGACTTAAAGTAAATTTTTTAGATTTCCAAATAGCCAACTCTCATTTTTCAAAATCAGATTAATATATTGCAATTGTACCAGTGAGGTCTATTTAGTTCAGAAAAAGATTGTCACCAGAATGAAGATTCAGCTAAGAAGTAGGAAAGATACTATGGTGCAATAGGACCAAAATAATTCTGAAACTCTACTTAGGCTTCCTGTAAATAAAGGAACATTTCTTTGAAAGCAACTTCTACTGTTAAAACGAAGCCGTTTTCTGTGCTGTGATCCTCCATTCCAAATTGTGGTAGAAACTGTATAGTGATGTGTTAAGAGCCAATACGTGAGAAAGATAAAATTTCAATGTTGGGAACATTCGTGCCTGTGCTTACACTAGTCATATCTAGGCTTACACTGGATAAACCTCTCTCAATAACCTTTTTGCTTTTAAGACTAAGTCATACTCTTCTTTATGTTGTTGGTCAACAACACAATGAAAGCTAATGACATTTGTGACAGAAGGAAAACACAGAGCAGATCCCTCATTAAAACTTCCAGCTTAGAACTACCCGGAGAAGTCTTAATATTTATGAAACTAGTTTCACAGGACACAAGGTATAGATCATCTACTTGCTGTGTCCTGTACATGCTGCCATTGCTACTGCATTTGTAGTTTTTTTTTTCCCTCTGGCAGCATCACCCTTGAGTTAAAAGGTGAGAAGATAGCTAGAGACACAAGGAAGATAACTAGAGTTGTAAGATAAGCAAGATGAGGAGAACAAGGTGGACGTTTGTGGACACTTTTTAGTGTAAATTCTTGATTCTTCATTAAGTAAGCTTGTGAAATGAAATCCAGTCCATCAACTCCTGGCAGTTAATTTACACTTCTGTCTTTGGTAGTTATTAAAGCAGGGCTTCTGAAACATAGCGCACAAATTCCCTATCTTATCAATAGAGAGAGTTGCTTCTGAAAATCTCCAGAATAATTCTAATCGCTTAATTTCTGATTCCTAAAATTTATGTTTCAATTGCCTAGAGTATGTAAACTGGTCCTCCAGTCTTAGCTGTAGGGTTAGATTGCATTTTCCAAACATTCAAAATGCCTGAGCCATCAGGAGCTGCTTTCCCTCCTTCTGACTCTCCTGTAGCCAGTGCAGACTTCCCACATCCTACTGGTATGGCCTAAGCACATCCCTCCGTTAGGGAGATGAGAGCACAGGAACTGGTCATTATCTGGTGAGCCAAGCTAAGACTGCGGGAGCAACTTTCATCTGGGCATTTCCTGGTTTTGGAGTGCTGAATTTGCAATCTCACTAACTCATGGATGTAATTCCCTACTGTTTTGGAAACACAGGAATTGATCAAGCAAAAATGGCATTTTAACTGTTCTGATCCCCACACTGAAGCAGTAGAGGGCTCTTGTCATTTGTGTAACCAGCTATCAGACATGCGGTGGAAACGGGTGTAAACAATGGGCATTACTATCTTGCTGGAGAGCAGAGTGAAACCAGGACTCAGCAACAGTAAATTCAGTTTCAGGTCCAATAGCAGTAGGTAGGCTAGACCTGTCCTCACACCTTCTGACATTCTTTTTCTCATTACCTCCTTTTCTCTCCTTTTTGGTAGTACACTTGCATAACTTTCTGATGATTTCTATCGCCCCCAGGAGCTTCTATCCAAAGATTTGTCTAGTCACTGTCCTCACAGCTGTGGTTGATGCTATATTCTTCACTTCTCTTCTACTCCCATCTTCTAAGGCTCTTGTCTCTCCAAAATCTCAATATTTCTGAATTTTCTGGATAGTTCTATTACAGCATGTTCTGAGTCCACTTTTTTTTTTTTTTTTTCATTTTTCCCTAATTGCCAGTTACATAACACATGCACACAGATTTTTGCATAAACATTAGCTTTATGTCCAAAGTGGTCATTCTTTCTTGCTGTTAAATAACTTTGTCAACTCCTTGGCTTTTACATCCGTTTCCATGCTCCTTACATGTATTTCCTTTACCTCCTCTACTGTCTTTTTATATCAAACCAAGCTTTCTCTTGCCCTTGCATATTTCTTGGATTCCAGCAGCAGCACAGGAGAAAGAAGGTCTCTGCTCCCAGTTCTGGATGCAGAGACTCAACAAACTCCAACTAGTAGAAGAAGCAAAAGCCTGTGCTGTAGTGAGGCTATATATTGCAGGGTAAAAGGTACGTCTATGTGTTTTGATTGACATACAGAAAATCCGAGACATAGATGAGAAAAAGCTTCTAATGAAAATGAATACATTTTTTTTGTTTATTTTCCAGAACCTGAGCATAGACCAATATTGGCCATTTTTCAAGACTCAGCTTTAAATTATAGACCTGTCAGGGAAACTACTGAAAATTGTACTGATTTTTAAACATTGGCAAATAATATATTTTGCCTCATCTTGTTCTTAGAAGTAAAAGTTCAGTTGAAGCAGAACCCAAATGTAGAAAATTTCTGACCAAAGTGTTCTGGCAATTCTGACAAAGAAATACCCATTGGAAGCAAGTTTTGCAAAAGAAAGTTTAAAGCTACCTTCACTATATATATGGCTGCCCCCAGTGACACAAGAAAGCTAAATTTCACGCTAAACAAGGTTGCTGTATTAATATACCTAGAAAAGTAAGGTATTTCATTAATTATCAAACATATTAATATATCAAGTTGTATTTCTCAGCTCTTGGCCTATCAATACGTGGCATCCTAAAGAGTGAATTTCTATCCACTTGAACTTTTAATATGTTATATTTACCATGATTTAGCAGCAATGTGAACAGTTCCCACCTTTTACATTGATGTTATTAAATTGTCTCAGTAGAAGTAGAAAATATTAAATGTACATATTGTAGATCATGCAGCATCCTTCTGAGAATATCTTTATGAGCATTGGTCACTGCCAGTGAATGTTGATTTCAGAGAGGAGAAATACAATTATCTCCGTTAAAAGGCTATACTATTAAAAACACTTGCCACACTGTGGCGTATAGGTTACCATGGTATTGCCCTATGCCTAGAACAGGAAATAACTGTGGCATATCAGATTTCATCTATGGTAATTGCTACTTTTTACTGACCACCCATGCAGCATTAAAAGTCTCCTGCGCTACTAATTCACCTATTTTGAAGCACATTATGGCTATATTTATTCTTGGTTCCACCTCCAATCACACTAGTATATAATACTGGGTTTTCAAATGTCTCAGAATGTATATTTATGTTATGAGTAGGAAAGGAGCATTCGAGGTGCAAGAAGAATATTGCAAAGCAAAAGAAACATGTTGGAGATATGGAGTTCAGCACAATGTCTGAGGTGCCTCTGTGGAATGATGCAGATGGGAAAGCACTGAAGGTAAATGTGAAATGTGAGAAGATCAGTGATGATTTTCAGAATGCAAAGGGATGCACTAATGTAGGAGACAAAAGAGTAGATTCAACAACGTAAGAGAAAAACAAGATGGTGAAACTGAGATTGATGTGGTGTTCGAACTACAAAGAGTGATCATCTCAGAGCTGAACAGAAAAATTTCATCCCCATACTTCTTGAGACCAAAGGGAAATAAATCCTGCCTCCCCATGTGAGGAAAGTAAGAGTGTGTGTGAAAGTTGGACATATGTTGGGAGAGATTTGGGAAGAGAAGGAAGGATGTGGGCAAAAGAGGTGAGTGGGGAAAAAACATGCAAAAAAGAAAAAAAAACCCTTGTTGAAAGAAGAAGTGAGACACAGGGCATAGTCAGGAAACTGAGATCCTGGCAAGTGGGGAAAACAAAATCCACCTCTTTTGTTAGGGGAGTTGAGGCAGGGTTTGTGCTGTCTCTGTGTAGTCATTCAGAGAGGGGTCTGTATGCCTACTGAACCTGAAATGACTCTGTATAATCCATGAGCAATTTCTCCTAAACAATTCAGCTCTCCAGCAGCAAGTAAAGGGCTGTGATACTTTTTAAAATATATATCAATATATTCAAGCTAATTAGTTCTATTAATTTCCTTCCTCACAGATTTAGAAAGTTTCTGGACTTTGGGGTTTGCCTATGATTTATATATTACTTTCCCCCCAAAATAATTTCAACTGGAACTTTTGCATTCCTCTGAGACATCCTGTTTTGAAGGAAGACTTTCCAGAAGCTCATCTTTTTAGCATCTGAAGTTAACCTATGTGTGATATCACACAAAGTTATGTTTGGAAATGCCCTTATCAATGGAGAAAAGAGACTTAAAAATCTACAGTAAAACTTGCCTGATAGTTGAATGATTCAGAACATATTTCCAAACCTAACATAATTTTCACTTCAGCTTTGTGATTCACCTTTTACACATACCACCTTTTAAAAGCATTTCCACAAGCATCATGTGTGGTGCCATCAGAGTGTTAGCTTTAATTGTGAATTCCCTGGCTTCGTTATCTGTTTAAATTTAGCTGCTTATCACTGTCGTACCACAATGGTGGCCATGTTACAATACCCAGGTAGGTAGGCATGTACGTAGACTGATCAACTCTGATTTAGCCAAAGATCTGCGTGAGTGCCTAGCTTTGCATGCCTGAGTACGGTTGTCATATATAAGGCTACAATATAAGGTATATTGTGCTTAGTGTGGGCTTTTGCAGGATTGGGCCCACAGTCAGTTAAGAGTGATAGGACAGACAGCTAAATCTAATTTAGACTTGCAGCATTATTTAATGTAGCCCTT
>JAVCKT010009278.1:2339-19839 GCA_032273925.1 Rhynchotus rufescens | reverse complement strand
GAGTAGTTGTTACACCAGGGGAGAGCAGGCCAGAGAGTCCTTCTCCACCGTCCTCCACTGGACACTCCTGGATCATCATCTCACCTCAATTATCTATGTCAGACATGCAGAGCAGACAGGACTCATGTCAGAGTAAACTTTAGGTGCAGGTAAATGAGGGATCATGGTGAGAATTTCTGTGATGGAAGCAGAATCTCTGATTTATTTATTTTTTTTCTAGGACCATCAAGGATAGAAGGACTAACATCAGTGTAAAAGACATAAATGTCTCCATCCTTGAAGGAAAAAGTAATTAATAAAGCACACCATATAGCCAGAAATCAGCTCAATCTGAATAAAGGCATCTAGAGCTTCATACTTCCAAGGAAGCCCACAGTGTGCCCCCACTGCAATGCTTGCTTTGCCCTAGGATCCCCATCTCCAAGATGTCCATAGTGCATCTCTCAGGCTCCCCTTTGAAGGGAAACAAATACCTCCTGCCAGAGATGCTAACTTGTGTTGCCACTGACTGACATGTTTATTTAGCAATAAGGGAGTGCAGTTCAACAGAGAAATATTAGGGACCTGCAGTTCTACTGAAAAACTGCTGCTTGAACAAAAGCAGATGAGCTATCCAGCAGGTCAGCAGATAATCTGTCACTCACTTATTCTTCACAGTGTCCCAAGAAGGTCATAAATCACCAAGATATCAGTCTACTTCTCTATTCCCATGTACTTTCTGCCTGGCTATTGGCTTTTTTCCATCTATTTCTACTCAGTGGTTGTCGAAAAGCAAGCAATGTTATCCCTGCACGCACACCCTTCCCAGAGCAAGGTGGACTAAATTTGCAATGTTCTTACACTCCACAATATGGTGGAGTGGGGTAAAAGGCAAAACACCAACCCAAGGTATTTCCAGGTTTTAATTCTTCAGGGAAAAGAAACATTTTTCTGTCCAGTGTTAGCACAACATGTAGTAGTATGCAGAGTTTGGGGTTGTTGCACAGTACTTCAGTGCAAATGATTAATAATGAGCCTATGGAAATGTAGCTCTTTCAGTTTTTCTTTTTTTTTCTTTTTTTTTTTTTTTAATGGCATCCCTCAGTGGACCGCTCAGGCTTAGACTGTATCAGTCAGAAGAAGGAAATACACAAAGCGGAACAGTTGATGCTGAGGAACCTGTGTCCATGCTTTCTGTGTTTTAGGGGGGGATACTTCAAACTATTTTTAGTCTGTGCCAGTAGACTAGATGCCCATTTTCAGGTGAGGTTTATTAAGTGTACTCACAGAGCCCAACTTTGGACTTAATTTCTTTTGAACGAGAACCAGTCTATGCTCCGTAATCTACTTTGAAATGCAAGCCATAGCACTCTCAAAGCACCAGTGGAAATGCAGCTGGTGTGTTCCCTGGCTGCTCTTCTGGTCCCAGAAATCTCTTTGTGACTGATGCTCCTTCATGTACCTCAGTTAAGTGTGCTGCATAGTGGTACAGAGAAGCTTCAGAAGCTTCATATTAATTTTCGACTCCAATTGAGTTTTTAACACTTGTATACTTAACTGAATCTAAATCATCTGCAGTTGTCTGCCAAGAAAGAGACAGAGACAGACAAAGGCATATATATATATATGCATGTGTATATATGTATGCATATATGTATATATTTTTTCTTATTCTTTTCAATCATATTTTTAATAACACCACCAGTTATTTTGCCCATGCACAACCCTCAAAGAACCCTGTAGCACTCTGACACTTGACTTTAAGTTCCAATTATTTGCCCAAGTGTTTTGATTTGTAGTCTTTCAAATCCAGGTTTCAAACTTTTCCTCTAGAAACTTGTCTGTTGGTAATAGCCCTTTACCTACCGACTGCTCTCCCAGAATACGTAGTTCTGACTTAAACGGGCTGTCAATGGCTGTAGCTTTATTCACAATGATTGTCTGAAATGGCCAACTGCTTTATACCTTTGGGTGTATTCAAATTGCATATCAGGCTCCAGATCAAAGCTGGCAAATGGCCTCTTGCCAAGATACTTTCAAAAACTGTTCCTGATTGTAGGAGACAACCATAAGGGGCCAAATATTAAAAAAATGGGAAGCTGCTACCTGTTCTTTTGGAAATTTCAGAGTCCTTTTTTCTCTTAAAGGAAAAGCCATAGTCTCAACTTTTATTTAAATGAGAATTCAAATGAGAAGAGTTGGAAGTAAAGGGAACTCCATAACTCAGTCTTCATTAGACCAACCACTTCTTGATTTTAATACCCAGGGAAAACATGGCAATATTTTCCCATGGATGGAGAACCTTCATATCCAATCAAGACAACTTGAATGCTTAATTTAAATATTCATAACTTCTGATCCACACAGGGGGAGCTGCTTGACTTTGGGCAGCATAGTTTGATCTGATACTTTGTGCTGTCTGTCTAACTGTGGCTAAATCTCTTTCAATCAGTCAGTGGTTATCAAAATATCACACTGAATCCCCAAGGAACGAGGACGCAGTGAACGTTATCTTCACTCGGGAAACTGATTCCAGATACACAGAGCTTTAATGAGTCAAGGAATTGTGCAGCCCACAACTCACTAATTAATACCTCCCCTCAAAAAAAATTAATTTAAGCTGCCCTCACATGATAATTATTGCCTGCATACTCTCATCTCAATTAACATAGAACCCCTCCCTGCTCTCTGCATTTAGGTCATTCCATCTTTACCTATTTTTATTCTTCTAATATCAATAAAATTAAGCTAGCTCCACACCATTTATATATAATGACTAAAGGCCCATTCTTTAAGTAAAATTTAATATATTCATCTTCTTCCCAATACAAATACATAATTTACTTAGCCCACCCTGGTAGTTGTCCCTATCTTGCCTCTACAGAGCTCCATAGGTTAGTGCCAGCTACCCAAGGGCAAGTCCTGTTTTTACAGAGCGAACTCAGACAGTTCCAGTTCCAGAAACCAGTTGAGTCAACAAATTTTTTTGGGAAAGAAAGGCCATAAAGTTTCCTAGAGCAGAGCCTACAATGTCATGTACTTTACTTTCAGATCTTCATTGGCAAAAGTAGCATCTTAGTCTGTTTTTTATCTTGTTTCTTTGTTTTGTTTGCTTTATGAGTTTTTTAGTTTTTTGCTTGTTTTCCTTTTTTCACCTGTTTCTGAAAAAAAAAATATATATATATATATCCACTTCTGTATAGGTTGTCAAACGCCTGAACCAGAGCTACAGTGAATAAATGTCATCTCTTCCAGCACAGTTAGCTTTGCCCTGGACGACTGTTCAGCAAAGATGCTGCTTTATCACTTTTGGGTAGATACAGATTTGCCAAGGGAGTTACCATTCCCATCGGGAGTTCACAGCCCCATCAGCTCCAGCCATCATGGCACCCCCATGGCTGTGTTCTGTCAAGATCTGTTTGGATGGCTGCTTTCATTTGAAAATGCAGCAGGATGAACAGAAAGACTGAAGAGAAGGAAAGATGTCCACCGGTTAGCAGCAAGGTTTGAGAGAACCATTTTCTACTATAGGTTTCCTGTATTAACTTGAGTAAACTATTCAGTGTCTGTGCACTTCTATTCTCCATCCTTAAAGATTGGGTTGGCAGCACTTTCTCTGTCTCTGTTGTCTCTCAGATACTATGGTAACAGGCCATATGAGAACCTAGGAGAGGGAACTATAGCATAAGTACAATGGAGTATATTAGAGAAATCTACATGTGGAACGCTCCTAATGTGATAACCGCTCACATGTTTGCAGTTATTTGTATGATGAAGGATCTCCGCTGTTATAGAGTCTATCCTCTCTCCTCTGCCAGGACAGAAGCTGCCATGCAGGACAGATGTGGGAAGCAGCAGGGAGCTTGCTTCTCAGTTGTTTGCTCTCTCTGTGCTTTGCCTTTTCTTCACTGTCTCCCTGACTCAAGGAGGAGATCATTTCACCTGGGATGACTTTCTAGTGATGATATGCAGAGCTCAGTGCTATAGGTCAGGAAATTCCAGAAAGCTAAACTGCAGGCTTTATTGAGAAACACCTTGCAAAGTCCTGTAAGACTAAGAGCTTGTGATTTTTTCCCCTAAATATTCATCAGAATTTATATCAACACTTTTCATTGAGCACAAACTCAAAATTCGGTTTGGGAAGTTAACTTTCTAAAGAATTCCAGTTAAAAGTGGACATTTTTGTTTTCTGCTTACCCTGTTTGCTGTTCACCTCCTTACAGGGTTTATTCAGCATCTGCTACAGCTAATCAGATAGTTTTGGGTCATCATATATGATCTGTAAGAGATTTGCTCCTCTGAAAAAAAGTGTTAAAGTGCAAAAACTTTATTGGCCACCCTGATTTCTGCACCTGTGTGTGGCAAAAGCAACAAGTTTTAATAAGAAACCTAAGCCTAGAACATACTGGTGAAATGGCTGCCCTTGTGTATCAGCTCAGGCTGAAGCAAGCTTGGAAAACCTGAGGTCAGTCTGCCCAGGGAAATGAACCCTACACTGCAACACTTCCCTTTAGAGGGTGATCGCAACACCTCAAGAGACACAGGGGCTTGGTGGTTGTTTATCTGCATTCTGTGATGCTCTGTCCTGCAGGGCATATTAAAGTCCATGAAATAATGATGAAGCAGAGGGGTAATTAAAAGCCACAGTGACATTGATCTGCTGAAATTTCAGAGGGAGCTGGGGGCACACAGGGAGACTATCCGTCTTACCTCACACAGGGCCGGCTTGATTGGCCTACTGAGCATTGCAGATGCAAGGTTCCTCACCTGTGGCCAGGAGGACTCCCAGTGCAGCAACCCTACTGGCTTCAGATCTTTGCAAAACAGGAGGCTTGGGGAGCAAGTGGTCACAGCTGCCTCTGTCTGTCCTTGCTGAGCTGCAGGGAAATCATTTAAAGATACAGATCTCCTTTCCTTTCCTTTCCTTTCCTTTTTTTTTTTTTTTTTTTTTTTTAATCTGCACTTGTTAAAATCCATATTTTTAGAAAAGTACAGTATCTCCTACTGAGAACTCTTCAACTTTCCAGTGAACTTGTCTGCTCTATGAATTCACCACTGTGGAGCATTATTTCACAATTAATTCTCTTTGGTTAATCCACTTTTTATTGGTTTATTTTCCTCTTCATTCAAAAACTTCAGGGCATATTCCACACCCATCTGTACATGGTTTCTCATTTCATTTTCTAATTCACTGAGACTAAATAAAAGTTAACTTGCAGTAGATTACTTTCCCTCTGATAATAACCCTTCTTCCTCGGTTTTGACTCTGAGTATTTGGGATAATTTCTTAACCTATGGCTTAAAGATAATGGGGTTCAAGCTGCTTCAGAAACTGCTTTTATGTCAGAAAAGTGAAAAGTAGGGAGCTCACTAAACTAGCAGTGGTGCTATAGCTTTCTTTGGTAGATGGCATCTTCGGTACATCATTATATAATCACAGATTTCTACATTCTTTTTTTAAATCCCAGCCTATTTTTTATTCTTTGCTTCCTCCCACTTCATTTGCTACTGACAGCTGCTGCTAAAGTTCCCTTACCTCTCTAAGAGAGGAAGTAGGTTAAGAACAACAAGAAGAACCCTATCAGATTAAGGCAAACATGTGGGCCCTACTGAGAAGTGATGCATCTTACAATAGTACAAGTGAAACAGCTTACTTTGAAGACTCTATTACTAAATATATCCAGAGACTTCTGTGAGCAGAAAGCATCTGTCTACTGCTTGTTTTCAGTTGTTAAATTCCTGATGTCCCAAATAACAAGATGTCTCATAAAGGGCTGAAATTGATGCAATCAGGACAATAAAATCACTCTGACAATGCTTCAGTTTATACTTAGTTCATAATTAGGAGTCTGTTGTCTCAGGTTAAGAAGCTGTAAAGTTCCACTGAATTGCTAAGCTATTCACAGCACGGTGCTGCTACTAAACTAGGAAAATATAATGTCCTAAAAATATCTTCAAGGAAACACATTAGAAATGGAAGGATGGGAAATCCAGAAAACATGCTGGTGATGTATCTTTTGCACTGGAAAATGGTAACAAACATGTCCTACTTAGTTGCAAGCTAGCAAGGTGTCTTTTGAAAAACAAAGTGAATTGAAACCTCAGCTGACATAAATTTTCTCCATTCTAAGATAATTTTTTACTAATCAAATATTGTGTAGTCTGTACTTATGAAGACTGGAGAATTTACTCACTCTTACCAATCTTTTTATTCATTTAAAGATAAATAAATAGATTCCTTGTGACTTCTGATGTGGAGAGTAAATGGACACAGAGTTCTGATTTTGGACTGTAGCTCTAATTGTGCAAGCTTCTCTGCACAGATATAATTATCTGCCTTCATGGACCTGTTTGTATACATCTAGCCAAGACGCAATTTTCCTTGTCATTGTTTTTAATCTAAAGGACATCCCACTCTTCTTAAGATATGCACACTTTGTTCAACTCAAAATGATTGTATAACGCCCATTCATATTTGCCTTTAAGGGTAAAAATGTTACATATCCCTCCATCACTTCAGTGAGAAAGAAGTATTTCCATAATTACTCACTATCAGGGCCAAAAATCTGAAATAAAGACAAAATTGAAGGAGGCCCTTATTAAAGCTAGTCTAAATTATTGTCAGTGATAACATTACATTAAGCAGACTTTGGGTATTTTTGAGCATGAAAAAGCTCTCCAGGCTTAAATCCCACGCCATTCTATTGTACTTTGAGTGCATTTATCAAAAGGCAGATTCTAGAAAGAATTTTTCTACAATTTTCCTCAAGAGTCTACACATTTTGCAAGAACTGTAGGTTTGAAGTATAAGTAGATAAGCTGTAGCATTTGAGGATTTCTGCTTTACATACAAGGAGAAATGTAACATTTCCACTGATCCAACATTATTTCATTAATTTATGTTTATGGTAAGTTGCATGAATCAGAGAAAATGAAATAAATAATAAAGTTTTCACAGTATCTCCATCAGTGCTCCTCTAAGGAAATTTAGATATTATGTAGAACATTGCCAGCCCTCAAAATTCAATCTGGAATCATATTTCTCAGGATTGTGAAATTGGTGTAGAAATCACAATATTCTTTTTTAAAGTTCATCTTAATATTTTCTCTTTTCAGATTAATCTGCTGGATATTTTAAGGTTCTACTTTCAAACTGTTCTTGGCACATAGGACATCTAGAAATATTCATATCATTAAAATAAAATAAATGAGAGCTTTTCTTTTAATCCTACAGGTGTTAATAACACTAAAGATGTCATGACGTTATGATTTCCTGCTGAAACCCAGAATAATTACTATGCTGTCGGTTTTACTGTTGGAGGGTGACTACTGCCAGTAGAATGGCTTGCAGAATTGACTTCTACCTAGTGAGGTTTTCTCTTTTTGCTCTTTAGAACAATGGCCTGGAATTAGAGACCTGGAATATAATTAAAAGTCAAGTTCAGTATTTTGGATGGTTTTAGATTCTACGCTGTGTGTCAAATCTTATGTACAGAGCTGGCTAGGATTGCTGAATGTGCAGATTTATTTCAATATCATCAGCTCACTGCCTTCTTTTCCCTGATGCTCCCAGATTCTTCCATTGGCACTGTATACTGTGTGTTCACCAGCTGGTATGTGAGGAACTTTCCTCTGAGGATTTCTTTAATCAGTTCATAAGGGGAACTTTTCAGGGCCACTAAAATATGCCTATATAAGCATATTCATCTCTCAGTGGCTTAAGACAGAGATTTCCAAACTCAGCCATAAACATTTACTCCCAGGTGGAACCCTTGGGACTCATTCAGTTGCCTGAAAATCACCTTCAAGTGAGCTTGTTTGCTCTGAAAAATATCATGTGTGGTATCTTTCTGGCCATATCAGAACTGAAGACAGGAACTATAAGTGCCATATCCAACTGTGCTGCACAAGAAGAAGCAAATAATAGTTTTCCAGGGATAGATGGATGGATGGATGGATGGATGGATGGATGGACGGACGGACGGACGGATAGATAGATAGATAGATAGATAGAGATAAAAGCAGTGGTTTTAGCTTGGAGCACTGCTAGTAGACAGAAAAGGACAAAAAAAGGAGAAAATGTACCCCAGGTATGGTCAATCTTCATTCTCAGCACTTTCCACTGGAGCAAAACAGATTAAATGAAGTTTTCACGTTTGCAGGACCACCTTCTCTCAAGGGAGTTTGACCAAAGTGCCAGATTTTCTTCCTGAGTCAGCCCAAGTGCCTCTGACAGTGATCTCTGGAGAGAAGCACCTCAACACATCTTTTGGATGAAAGCTCCAACAGCAAAAGCCAGAGCCTTTGTATATCATTTTCTATCATATTTCATATCACTTCAAGAGTCCACATGACATGTTATGACTTCCGTTATCTGTTATATCATAGTACCATAACACCATTCATAAATGAATAAGAAATACCTAGCAGCTTATGGATTTTGGCTAACGTAAATAAATTAACCAAAGAATGTAAGGTTTATTTTACAAATGTAGGCTTTATTTTTGATATTTTGTTTGGTTTTGTTTTTTACCAATGTTTTGTTCAGCTCAGTGAAACCAATGTTCAGAGGGAGCACAAAAAATCAAGATATCTGAGCCCTGTCCTCTCTCATAAACTGATGTTAAGACCATGATCAAGCCACCAAATTGCTCTCTGATTTTGAAAATCTCCACCTATCACCACCTGTAAAATTTTTCCAGAAGTTCCATAAAGATATTAGATTTACTAATAAGTATGAGGTGATTCATAAACACTGTGTTTTTATTAACACTGTTATTTGGACACATTGCTGTCCATAGGCTTTACTGAAATGTGATAGACTATGCATTGAGAAATGCATACTATATTGTCTCAAAATGTTTGCAAACTATCTAGGTTGGAAAGAGACATCTGGGAAAACAAGTCCAAGGTTTCACTTACTACCTCGCTGAATAAAACCCTCATAATTTTGGCTCTTCCCTCTCCACTCTGCTGTCAGTGTGCAATATTTGCATGACAAATGCCAAGAGTTTAATGCCTCAGTGACCACATGGGCATCAGTGAGGAAACTGTATTTACCATATGGACAAGAACTAGTTCCTCTCATAGGGAGTGAGGCTTTACTGCCCTAAGGATTTCTCCAGTGCTCATCATATACCACTTCTGTGCTCCCCTTTCCAACTGTCTTCCCCTCAAGGACTTGACAGGAGTCTGAGATTTCTTTCCTAGGATCATCAAACTGACTTCCTAATTGACCAGGGGAGCCAGTCTGAGCTACCTGTGTCTTCATCCTGCAAATGAGTCCCTGTGTTTACAAGAATCCCACACAGATGTAGATGAGGGACTGAGAAAGAGGCAAGCAAACATTTTTGGACTAGTCTATATGCCACACAGAGCAGTGTCATGTTTGGTATAATCTCTTAGGTGTTGGCACGATGCCTTTAGGTGGAGTTGGAATCACTAAAATTGAATTTACTAAGAATTAGAATCGCTGCACTTAAAATCACTGGAAATCTACAATTTATTATCAATACATTTTTATTCTGGAGGAGGGGAGGCAGAGAGAGAAAAGAAACAGGAGGAGAAAGACACCCAGATGGGAGCTGAACCTGGATATCTCCCGTGGGAAAATGTATTTCAGTCATCCAGGAAACAGACTAGCCCACGGAAAGAAAATTGTTCTTTCCAGCTGTTATGTCAAAAGAAGAAAAAAAACCCACAGAAAAATACATAAATTGGACATATTTTTATCACTTTTTAAAATAAATTAGTGTTATTACTTTCATGTTACTTATGAGGAGTCATTTTTAATATTTAAAGAGTCATAACTTCTCCAGAAAGTGTTTCCTGAAAAAGAGAAACCATTATTATGTTAAACTCCCACACAGTTTGTTTTAAAAATATCTTTAAATACTATTAAAGAATAATCATTATGTAGGTTTATATCTTAGGAGTGGGAACAGGAATCTTCAGTGAATCATATTATTCCTACAACTGCAACAGCAGCACGATCAGCTACCTTAATAGCAAAAAGTTTATGCTGACTGTATATCTGTTTTGCAAACAGTTTCCTGCCTTGCAATCTACATAATAGGTAAGCTGTGGCAAGTATAATGTGCTATTTCATTTTCCTCCACTCTACATAGCCAGGAATGCTTAGTCTGGTGCACTGCTCCTTCTTTAGGTGCTGCTGGTTGCTAAAGCAAATGGCATGCTAGAAAAGGTAAGTTAAGAGACTTCTGGGTCAAAAATGCTATGACTTAAGGATTGATTCCTAAGAAATGTTGGCAAATATGCAGAACTAGATATTATAATTATTTTGTTGACAATAGCACTTGGTATTGTTTTTCGTTAAAATAAATTGGTTACAGAAAGTCTTTTCAGTAAGGCGGGACTTTGCGAAAGCATTTGCGACAATGGGACATAACTGGGGAAAGAGAATGATTGCAAGTGACATGCAGAAACTACCATGGAGATCAATATTTAATCTATAATTAAGTGTACAGTATGTACTGTGCATCTTTTAAATTTAACTTGGCTTTTACAATTACTCAGTAGGAGGGGAACAGATACTGAGAGCCCTGGATAGCAACCATACGAAGAATGTTTGAATACACATTTTCAGGAGACTTATAAATGCAAGAAAGAAAGGATTATAGTCTCTCTGATTTTTCTTCATGTTGAAAAGTCTAAGAGTCTTAACTAAGAAATTTAATTTCAGGTAGAAGAGTTTATAAAAGTAGTTTTCAAAGTCGATGTTGCATAGTATTGCAACATATTTAAAAAAAATAGACATGTCACTCTATGATTATAGTAAAGAAAAGTTGTGCAGTGCATATTTCACAGCAAAATTCTGATGATTTAAAAGAGCTATAAATAAATGTTACACCTCTGTGTGGGAAAAACTCTCATTGGTTTCTGTCAGGATGCATGTAGGTAATACAGATTCTAATTCTCCTCAAACAGTGCTAGAAGAAATGAAAATATTCCTGGTAGGTTGTATTCTTAGTGAATTTAAGAATGCTTTGACTGTATGTATATACATATCTGTATGCATATGTGTGTGCATGCATACTTATATGTGTATTTATAATGACACTTCCATTTTTTTCTGAAGACCTTTGAAGTTAGCAAGCCAGAAAGGCTTAGTCACTAGAGGGAGGAAAATTATTTAAAGAATTTTAAAATTATATTAGCAGGTATCATCTGCTTGTTAATGAAGCTTCAAAGTTATTTCCAGGGCAGAATTCTGCAGATTGCTCCAGAGAAAGAGTCCAATACTCTATCTAAAGACCTCGTTCCATCTTTAATGAGTGCTTAACCCCAGCATATTTGAACTTGGACTACATGACCAGTAGTCAATTTTCACTAACAGTTCTTTTTTTGATCCTGAAAATCTGTAGCCGTGTCATCAGCTCCTTCTTAATTATACCGTATTCTTTACATCTGTCCTGCTAAATAACTCTAATTGAAATAGCACCGGCGTGAATTTTCGTAATGTTCCCCCCAAGACATCCCGAAAGTGACTCACACGAGAAAACAGACTGAAGTCACAGCTGGAAGCACGTCAAGGATCATTTCCATTTTTACATGATTAATTTGAATTTAATATCTTAAATCAAAACCTGATTAATTTAAATAAAATTTTGATGGTGCCCTGCTTCTAATATACATTGCAGTAATTAGATTCAGCTTAATGTGATTTTTTTACATAATTAAAAAAAAGAGTAAGTCAAGTGTAACAATGCAGAGTTGGTACAAATCTGTCCATATATATACATATACATACACACGCGGGATTTGGTTGAGACATTGCTCAGGTACAGGAAAGATCACAGCTGGATGGCTGTGTTAAAGCCCAACTTACTGCATATGTACAATATTTTATTCCTACTTCACTGCAACGTGAATAAATGTTCTTTAAAAAAATACACATCCCAAAATAAAAGGGCAGCTGAAATCAGCATCACTGATAAGTCAAAATACTAACAATTCAATAGGTCGTCTCAGCAGTGTTAGTTCCTTCTAATTTCAAAAGAATTTTTTTTTCCTTGGGAATTAGCTCTGTGGATCATATAAGTGAACAATTTTTCTCCTTCCATCTGCAAAGCAATATTGACAGCAGCTCACAGCACTTTAAAAAAAAAAACGAAAACTTTGTAAAATAAATTGTTACTACATTTTTATAGGTGTTCCCCCTGCCTGTCTCTGATTTTACAAAGTACTCCCATGCACCATATGAGCAAAAGAGCAAGCAAGTAGCTGTTCTTGTACAGGGGGATGAGCAGCCTGCAGGCTGCCTGCACTGCATTTTCTGACCCCTTGCTGGTGCTGGCCATGGTCCATGATGCTGGCTGAAAATGGCCAGTGCTAGTGAGCAAAACTTAACAGTCTGCACCAGCAGCTTTCATGGAGGATTTTCTGCTGTTCTAGCTTCTTTTCAGGAGAAGAAAGTACCAAAATAGACTGAGCCATGGGTCACCTGCAGCAGTAGATGGAGCAAATAGCTGAAGAGGCAAAACAACACAGGTAGGCTGGAGTCGTAGAGAATCCACATTTGGGGTGGAATATTTGTAGATATGAGCCCTTTTTTCATTCCTGACTGAAGATTTATGTAAAATTTATTTTAGTTTAAAGCTAAAATTTGCCATCCATTCCTGAAAATTTTGAATCTCCAGGGCAAAAATAAACCAAACCAAAATAATATATTGCCTTTAAATATTGAAAAGGAATGGAGGCACATCCTTCCCCTATATAACTGAGTTGATCAGTTAATATGTAGGTTCACCTTTAGTAAGACAGTGAAACATCAACCCAGCTTTCCAGTATGGAGTAATTCCAGCATCCCCCTTGACTTCATTGGGATTCTTTAACAGCGTTAAAACACTAGATTTTGCTTAGATGAGTAAATCACTGTTAAAGAACAGTGAATGATGGTGAGTGAAACAACTCTTTCCTGCCTGGGGTTAACTGCCTAGAGAGAGGTGCACACACCATTCACTCTTTGGTGAAGGAAAGAAAAATCACTCAGGTTTATTTGATAGCATTCAGCTTTGTGTGGACTATATTGTAAATATATCATAAAGACACATGCCTCACTGTTAATTTTAATATCTCTTTGAAAGAAAATTCCTTTTTATTGGTGATGTGGATGGATCTTTGCTGGTAATTCAGATATACGAAGGGGTCTAAACATCATCCATGTCTTTAAAACAAACAAACAAATAAAACAAAAACAACAACAAACACAACAGGGGACAAGTTCCAGTCACAATATTCATGGATCAGGGTCAGGTTATGAGAGCTTTTCAGCAGAAAAAAAGACTACAAGAGAAATTGAAGAACTGGGCAAAATAAACACAACCAAAGTCAAACCACAGGCAGTGAGGTGGAAGGGAGGCTTTGACTGACATAGTGAAAAATTGCTATGTGTAATAATTTGCAACAACTGATATTTCTGTTTTTTAGACTCTTAAGTACTATCTCTCATTACTGAAATTATCAAAATGACCTGCATCTTGATCACAATTTCATTCTGATCATTACAAATACCACCACAATTTCCTGAGTCTTAACACTTAGTCTCTTGCAGTTTGCCAGTGTTACCTGTGGCTCTCTAGAAATATGTAGATATAAATTAAATTCTTCATCTTGAGTAATAAGTCCTCCAAGGATGTTACTCCTGTGGGTCATGAAGACAGAAGTCAGTGAAGATGAATACTGATTCCAAGGAACTTCTTATTTATTATTCATCATACACAAGTAATAATAATAATAAAAAACACTTTTAATCTAAAACTTTTGATGACAATCAAGTTTTGTTTTGTTTTGTTTTGTTTTTTACTTCTAAATTTAGGTTTCTCTTTATATCAACTACAAAACAGTCCAAAAATAACAGCATAGTTACTATCTGGGGAGAACGTACTTTACTGCTTATATTCTTATTCCAAAGTTAAAGTCAAAACAAAATTAATCGAGAAAGGTTATCTATAATGAATCACCATTCATTTCAGAAAGAAAATATCTTTGCCAGCAGCAGAAGGAAAATACTTTCAAGCAGTTACATTAGACTATAGACTCCAAGGAGAAGATTACAGATCTTCCATATTCAGCAACATGAATCAAAACTCTTAGGAACTAGTCTAACTTTCTTTTTTTTTATTACAAGGCAGCAGGGATTGCTCTTTGTATAGGCTATGATTTAGATGGCTAATTGAAAGTAAGCAGTGGTGAGCTGCTTCCTTGGTAAAATATTACCAAGACAATCTTATCTGAGTTTACAGAGTTATTTTCAATTTGTAAATGCTGTATTCATTTCTACCAGATAAAGCACCTTTAAAAATCCTAGACCGAGGCATGGCTGGATAGCTGCTGCAACCACTCTTCACTGTTTCACCCCACACAAATGCTTTCCACCACATATACATACACACACACACATACGTATATACGCACACACACATATATATATATATTAAAATTGTCTCCTAACTCCTCCTAGTTACTAATAAAAAAAGTCCTCGATCCATTTTATTGTAAATAAACTGAATGATATACTAAATCCTTATATATTTCAGTTTATGTCAATGTGCCATTTACCTGCTCTGCAGAGATTTTCCCTTTTTAGAGCCTATAGTTTTTGGAGTCTCACCTTTGCGAATTTATCTCTACCCCATAATACAACAAAAATCCTGGGCTTTGTTTTGCCATTATAATAGATGTAAATTAATGTTTTGCCATTGTTTGTTGCTGTAATCATAGAGGCAAGTATATATTCCTAACAGCTATCTTATTTTCAATTTGCAAAGCATACTGTGCTTAATCCCAGGAGGCAGCCTGTGGTTCTAGATATGAATTTAAAAAGGTAATTAGACCAGCGAGGAGGGGGTTCTCCCAGAGATAGAAAAAACAAGCTCCTGCCAGGTCCAGAGGGGTCTTTAAGAGGTCCCAGGCTGGCCACAGTTCTTGTCCTTGTTTATTACTTGTTTCTATTGTGTGAAACAACTTATTTGTTCATGTAAATTTAAATCATTTTGATACTAGTACAGTGTTTTTTGGTTTTTGTTTTTTTTTTGTTTTGTTTTGTTTTTTAATCTGGAAAGGTCACTGAGTCTGGCATAAAGCTGTTTTTTTTTTTCCAAAGATCTTTGCATTTTTACAGTCAAATAGATAGTAAAAGAGACATATTGATAAAAGTTTTAATGCATCTCTGGTGGGTGGTAGTAATTTTAAATATCATACAATCATCATTAAGTCATCTGTGTAAATGAAAAGCACTTGGCAATCCTTTATATCACAAGAAATTGTACCAGTTTTTCTATTTCTGCTTTCTTTGTCTCTTCTTTCAGCTCCTTGCTGGGTGTTGCATAGTGCATATTGTACATATGCAAGAGCGACTTCCTCTAGGCTTTGTAGGAAGACTTTCTGTGTACAGAGGATTACACCCTTGTGAGAAAATGTGCAATGAGGAAGTAGCAATGGGACAAAGTTAAATTGTTCTCTCATGAAAAATGCCTAAAGGTCATTTCTCTAAGCTGAGAGTAATGTGATTTTTTTAGGCATTGGTGAGCTTTAAAAAGATAACTAAGGAAGACCTGGATTTATGCAGGTCTGGATTACGTGAGGTGTTACCCCATCCTCAGTCTCACCATTTGAAATCTGGAAACAGATCTGAGTTTTGAGGCTCCATTTCTAGTTTGCATCATGTGAATTTGAGTTTGTGTAGATGGCTAGTTTCAGGTGAGACTATAAATGTCTCCTCAAAATGAAAGGAGGGTAAAGAATCTGATGACTCTCACAGGTTTTACTTGCAAAAAAAATTGACATCTCACACTGAGCACTTTCTGAGCAGGAAAAACAAAGGCAGTCAGGAACTAAACTGGTTTTATTTGCCCAGATAATATTTAAGGACCAGATTCTGCCCTCAAGTCACTTTGGTAGGCAGTGTGAGCATTCATTCTTGGGAAGATTTTGTCCCTAAACGTTCTCACTTCTCAACACATTGTTACCCTCCCACATATATACTCAGGCAGTAAAACAGAATGGTGAACCTCCCCCAGGGGTTTTAACGCAAGTCTGTTGAGTGACATTCTCCCCGTGCTTTTTAGATTGATTCAGGGGTATAGGATTTGATTTTAAGGAGATAAGAATGCCAGGAATACAAGAGAAAAATCATACTCCTGGACCAGTAGGTACAACTTAAGCCCCATCTACGTATAAAGGCTGTGTCTGAACCTCCAGAGATAACTGGACAACTAGAAACACGAGGCTCAGGGATGAAAGACTGGCACAGCCTTTTCTGTGATGAGCGGTGCTTCTCAATTCCCTGGCTGGAGTTGGGAAGTGCCCAGAGTTAGCTGAGGCACATGAGCGTTCATGCAACTACGCCTGTGAGTAGGATATTGACCACCAGTATATCCACAGGAGAGATCTTACTTAATTCCCTACTTCTTAGTAGAACTTCCCAGTTAGAACATATTTGTGGCCACCAGGTCACAAATACCTGGTGGAGGAGCCCAGTAGGAGTCACCTGCAGAAAAACATTGCAAAACTATATTTCCATCCACAATATGAACTCTGCAGGCTTATTTCGGATTGACGCTCTCCAACCTTTACACTACACCTCACTGTAAGAAATGGTACCACAACTTCTGCTTCCTTACAGAACCTTCCTTGAAACTTTCATTGAGGATCACTTCCCATAAACACCTCCCAAAGATGCTTATTAAAGAAATTAGAAACTATAGTGCATCAGGCCAAACATTTGTTTTAATTGAATTGAATTATTTATTTACTGAAAGCTTGTATTGCTTGTAATGTCTAGGGCGCCAGTCTTGCTAGACTTTTTACCAATGAAAGTACCATTCACTGTAATGGACATATTCCTGATTTTTGTCCAGCAATCAAGGATAGAATATGGATGTGGGTAGCTCATAAATACAGGTGGTAAGAATCATACATGCAAAAATGAGGAAAATTTGAGGCACTTCAACTAGCAAGGTAATCGAAAGTCTAGTTAGTGGCTTTGGAAGGGTTATAATCACTCCTTGTAGAAATTACAAGATTTATATCAGGCATATATATATATATATTTATATATTCCCCCATAGGTAAAGGCTTTTCATGTAATTAATAAAGAAAGCAAATACTCAGCCCTATATATGACTTTAGAACTGGTAAAACTAACATCCAGGAAACCAGAGGTTCCATGCTGTGAAAAGTCTACTCAGGAATGGGTGAAAGATTAGTTCACTGAGTCAGAACAGGAAAGGTGATATCTGTGGCAACTGATCCAGAAACCCTGGGGTATTTTACAGATTCACTAAGAATGAATTGTCGTGGCTCAGCATGTATTTACCGCACTAGGAGAGGGCCCCACCCAAACATATTTTGCTGATTGCCTCAAAAAAGATACTATCTGCACTTGACTCCCCCTGTCATTAAGGAGATTTCAGCATAGAAGCACCAAAATCTGCTTACACATTTCAGATATCCATAGCACACCGTGATTTACCTCAAGCTTTAGCTTTCTTTCCCATGA